>JAHWFP010054687.1:0-14771 GCA_023313725.1 Lithobius niger | reverse complement strand
AACGAGCACCGCCCACTCGTGCTGCCCCAGAACGAGCACCGCCCACTTGTGCTGCCCCAGAACGAGCACCGCCCACTCGTGTTGCCCCAGAACGAGCACTGCCAACTCGTGTTGCCCCAGAAAGAGAACCGCCCACTCGCATTGCCACAGAACGAGCACCATCCACTAAGGACTCAACACAATTTATAATTTTAAGTCAATTTTAATTCTTTTATTAGAAGTGTCTTTCTGCCAATCTAATTCTGAAGAAAGTGCTATCATATCAAAAACCAAAACTGGTAAAAGGGAACGCCACGTTCCGAATGATTCGGACTGCAGAATGGTTCGGAACATAGCAGTCCCTTTTACCAGTTTTGGTTTTTGATATGATACCACTTTCTTCAGAATTAGATTGGCAAAAAGACACTCGTCAAGTTTTCATTTACCGTCCGAACGATAGCAGCAGACGAACGATCACAACGAAGTAAGCGGTGATGATGTAGCCTGATGAAGACAGTCGTTTCTAAGCCCCTCCAACTCCAGAAAAACCTGACTGCAGAAAATTTGCAAGGATATCGGAATGGTAAATATCCTTTACTTTGAAATCTAAGCGTACAAAACGTAAACATGGACTCGAATTTTTAAAGTAAGCGACGTGACATTTTAAAATTATTATTTTTCCCCAAGTACCTGAAATGTGCCAAACTATGCTTCAGGATATTAGACACTGACGCTATGGCATCTCGCTTGTTTACAACCTCGACAATTGAATTGATGTGATGTTTGTAGCCTAACTTAGCGCGATACACTAGCGTGTGTCTAGATAATATTTTATGAGAATCCTCAAAAGTTTATTAGATTCACGTCACGGCCAATTTCCAGTAAACTTGTGGGCTAATTTTTGTCCACTGGCACGAAAGCCAAATTAGCTGTGGGGGTCAGCGTGGACTTTTAGTTTTAATTCCAGGCATTTTTACTGGATATGATTTGTTTACCCCCTTGTGGAGATACTATATATCTAGCAATGAATGGATTTATTGTCAAAACTTAACAGGGACTTAGCCCAATCAATATCTCTTGGGGGGGGGGGGGGGGAGGAAGAAAGGCGGCAAATGGAGGAGGTAATGAATGGGAAAGACACACATTTTTTTCGGGATGGGGGAAGCTCCTCTCCCCCATGTTCAATATTTTCTATTCAATAATCGAATCAATATCGGAGCAGTTTATTTGTCTAATACCGATGTTGGGCTTCTCCACCAAATACATTTTGGGCACTTGACAGAGTTTGTTTCGAAAATTGCTCTGGTTTAACAGCACATTGTAACACCTTGAAATAAAAGGGTAAAAGAGCGGCAACTATAATTTAATTCAGTCCAGTTAAAATAGGACCTAAGGTGGAATAAAATCCAAAAACTTTGTACGATTATTCGGGGGGGGGGGGGGGGGTCGTCTAATAATGACTGTATCAAAAGTCCTGATGATTTGGAGGTGAGCTGGTTTCGCTAGACTATAAAATACCTATTAATAATAGGTGACTTTTCATTAGTTTTCCGTTACCTAGGAATCTGAGGATCCTACCAAAAAATGGTCCCTACAAAAGTAAAAAGAGGACAAAACCTACCACCAAAATGATTCCATTCATTTTTTCTCCAGCACCAGTAGTTTATGACATATTTGAGTTCGAAAATTGAGATGATCTTAGAAATTGACAGATCTGATATACGTGGGTGTACATAGATAAGGTGAACACACCCTAACCTCATTTAAGTTACTACACGATCATTTATAACATCAAACACTTATTTACCGCTATACAAATTTATTTAGTACATATGCAGTTACTACATATACAATAATATCAATCAAGTCAAAGCCAATGTCGTCGTCCTGAAGGTTACCGTGGGTACCCTGGTGTCAAAAGTTCTTTCTCCTAGGTTTTTTTCCACATTCATATTCAACAGTTGGTGTCTGGCTGTTCTAACAATCAGTGTGGCAGTTAACAGTGCAACTCATGCTTACTTTCCTGCACCCACACTTGTTTCCACAACATGTGGTGTATCTGCAAAACATGAGGTTGCGACAGACTCAGGGGCTATAGCATCTTTGATTGCAGTAAGCACAAGATTGACATTCTGCCTTGGCTCCCAACCCCAAAGTGCAGCTAGCTGGTAACTCGTTACCGATCCATAGTTGCAGTTGGTGGAAAACACGAAAGGAGCATTGCATAGCTCCTCCTTCAGTTGGAGGGAGGGAGAGTAGCTCCGACTTCATATTGGTAGCAGATTTTGTGAGGGCATGGTGCCCCTACGCAAGTTGAGGGACGTTGTGGTAGGAGGAGCTCTATGCAGAGTCAAGAAAAACCTGTGATCTGCCTCCGTTACCTGTTGATACTTGGAAGTTGAGTGGTTGTGGTTGAACACATCTGCTACTGGGCGCAATGCCTCACGCTGTAACATAACCTCCTTCCTGAAGGGGACTTATGTCTTGTTGCACCCTGTGAATGCATGAGCAAATAGTATGACATCTTTGAGGTCCTTCTGTTGTTATCGGGTAGAAAAAAATACCTGTGTTCCTATCTTTCTATGACCCGACTTGTAGAATAATATATTTCGGTGTGTAGCTATCAAAGCTGTAAGAAAAAAATATAGATCTACATCTTCTCCAACAATGGCTACATTGTCCCTGTCACTCACTTTGGCGATGGCGCTCCTGACAATTAGTGTGTCAGCATCATTAGATCTTTGAAGGCATTATACTTCTCTGCCATTTTGTTAGGAGGAAAGCATCTTGATCAACCTGACATTATGTTTATTGGATTGAAACTGATGTAGTGGAAGCAGGATACAAATTTTTCCTTAGCACTCCTCCTCCTAAACGTCCTTCAACTTGCATAGGCACCATGCCGCTCTGGATGGGAAATGAGCTACCAGCTGTACTTAAGGGTTGGGAGTGTAGGCAGAATGGCAATCTAGTGCCTACTGCAACTAAAGATGCTGTTCCCCCTTTAGCAGACACGCCACAGATTGTGACAAGTGTGGGTGCAGGAAAACGATAATTTTAAATGGTAAAATTAGTTTTTACTAGCCTAAAATACTTACCTTCAGTAATTATGCTAAAATCACTATTTTACGCTTTCGCTGCTCATTTAAAACTAAAAATCCCCATTTTTATGTTTCACCTAAAGCTTTTCTCCTCTCCCGCCTGGCTAGCTGCCTATCTGTCCCCAGATCGGCATCATCTTGTTTGATCCCTTCATCACTTTTTTGAGCACACCATTGAGAATGGTCGTGCATTGCATTCGCTTGCTTATTTTTTGGATATGTAACGGAGTTTAGTGTGTTTTTTGAGTCACCTTGAACAACAGAAGGAGGCTGCAGCATTGTTACATACATACACTTTTGATAATTTGAACGAAAGATGAGTGCTAGTTAGATATTTAGTAAGGTTAAAAAATTTTTACTTTTAGGCAAGGCATTTCGATCGCGTGAGTTTGCTTCTAAGTGAGTTGCATTGCTATCTGCCACAACTGCCACGGTGACTGCTTGAATAGCCTGACACCAACTGATGAGAAGAATAACCTTCAGGAGGAGGACGTCGACTTAGACTTGATTTTATGTAATTGGATATGTATTTGATGTTACCATTACATGTTATATGTGTGGTAACCTGATGTAGTAAATAAGTATGTATAGTGGTCAATCAGTGTTTGATGTTATACGATCGATATAGTAACGTAAATGAGGTTAAGATGGGTTCATCTAATTTATGTAGTATGTACACTGCGTATAGCAGATCTCTGTCAATTTCTGAGATTTCTCATTTTCAAACTCAAATATCTCGTAAACTACTGGTGCTACAAAAAAAAAATGAATACGATCAAGTTTGTGGTAAATTTTGTCTTTAACTTTTGTAGGGAACATTTTTTGGTAAGACCAACAAAGGAAAACTAATAAAAAGTTAATTATTTTGGGATATTTTATGGTCTAGCGAACCCAGCCTACCTCTAAATCATTGAACTTTTGATAAAGTCATTAGTAGACTGCCCCGAACAGCCTTACAAAGTTTCAAGTTTCAAGACTTTGACATTTTATTCTACCATTTGCCAAATTTGTGCCTTCGCTGACTGGACTACTTGTTAGACCTGACTGCATTACATTTTTTTTGGCTTACATTTATTTTGGATCGGATCAGCACAACATTTATCAGCATCGGTTTGGATTGGCATAAACCTCTATAGGACGATCCCATCAAAGTTTTTTACTGCAAGTCTGCACGTGCTATCTGCGTAACAATGCTTTAACACGATATTCAAAGGGACATGCATGTTCTATTGTTGACACATGGAATAATTACATTGTTCACAGTTAAGCCGAACCAGATGCCAGTAAAAGTTAAAGCAGATTAAGACATTATTGGCCATAACGTTAAATGCGTAATAGGGTGGCTTCCCCCATCTGTTACCAGTAGAATAGGTGAAATGAAACACCGGCTAGAAGTAACATCTGCACAATTATGACCAACAACCCACAGACTATTCCAGAAGGTACAGCTTTAATTTGATATAGGAGCAACTGGTGGATTGTCTGGTGAAGTCTGTTAAAAATTAGAACTGGAACGCTTGCTGAATAACATTTTACACCACCTGCAGTACCATATCCAGTGTGTGTGTGTGTGTGTGTGTAAGTGGCAAAGAGGAGGCAGAATGCAGTGCAGGCAGAACGCCCATGTTTAATTTTATTCTAAAAATTATTATTTTATTTTATCCTTTTCGTTTAATCGTAAGAAATTCTTTCTTTCGGGGGGAAGGGGATACAATTTCCAGTTTGACCCCACCCCCTCCTTTTGAAAAAAATATCCTAGCTGCTTTCTGACCACCAGGCAACATTAGAAGGGCAACACCTCAGTGTGCGGTACAAAGCAATGTATGTCAGGTTTCTGAACAGCACTGTTATTGCATTTCATAGTAAAAATATAATTACTATGCCAGCTGAATACAAAGAAATTAAGAAAAAAGGGACCCAAAAAATAAAGCATCACTCCTACGGTTGGTGTATTGTTTAAATTTTTTCCATCAAAGGGGACGAGGGGTAATCGTCCAACTGGAAAATCGCATGATTGGAAGAACGTATACAGTATAATGGAAAATCGTCTATCTGGAAATTCGTATAATGGAAAATCTTCTTATGTCCCTGCCGCGCTCGCTGCGGCTATACATATAACATCAGGAACAGCAAGTATATTATTATCCAGTTAAGATGTTTATCCATCATACGATATTCCGTTCAGATGATTTTCCAGATTTTTTTTATTTATGCACATATATTAGACAATTATAGGCCTAACATTAGACAATTTTCCAGTTAGACGATCGTCCAACGCCCCATCAAAGATTATCCATATTATTAAACATGGCAACAGAATTTTAAAATGTCACATCGCTTACTTTGAAAATCCGAGTCCATGTTTACGTTTTGTACGCTTAGATTTCAAAGTAAAGGATATTTACCGTTCCAATATCCCTGCAAAATTTCGACAGCCAAATTTTCTGGAGTTGGAGGGGCTTAGAACGACTGTCTTCATCAGGCTACCACATCACCGCTTACTTCGTCGTGAACGTTCGTCTGCTGCTATCGTTCGTTGGAATGCGGCGCGAGGCCATAGACTCCGTAACTTGCAGGCCAGCGCACCACTTCTCCCGCAGCAACTTATTAAACTCTCCTCTCAGCAGGAACTGAATGTTTGGGTTTGACGGTCCCTGGATATTCATCAGCACAGCCTTCTCTCGGCTGTGGTGCTGAATAGCCTGGGATTCTAGGCTTCTCAGATGCACATCATTGTTAGAGTTGGACTTGAGGAGTGTCACAGTGCCTTCCCAGTTGATTTGGTGTCTAGTTTCCTTGTGGTGGACTGCTATGCCATTCGTTACAACCTCATTCCTGGTGTTCGCCATGTGCTGCTTCAACCTGCTTGACTCTCGTACGTATACCTTTTCTTGTCTCTCCCACATAAACGGCATCACAATCCCCACATGGAACTCGGTAAACGCCTTCACGGGTGTTTTTTATGTGCGTCAGGGCTTCATCTTCTTGCTCACTGGCTTCACTTCTTTTTCTTGTTATGGCATCAGGAAAGGCATGCTTTTTCATCAGGTGATCCTTCAGGCCCTTTGCGTTCTTGACGTACGATGTAAAACCATTATTCCTAAGCACACCTTTAACTTTGTCAGTGACGCCTTCCATATACGTAACTGCTACTCTTGGTCCTTCTTCCTTATCCTTATTTTTGGGTCAGTGGTCTGCCTTCCATACTCCAGCTTTCTTCATGCCTACTGCTCGACTAATCATTCGGTTTATGCACCCGGGTGGATAGCCTAACTCAACAAACTTTCCTTTGGTCTCGTATAGATCTTTCCTTGCTAGGTCTAGGCGTGCCGAGTTTTGCACATTTCTGATGAACTTATTCTGGGCAATAGCTTTTCACTGGCTTACCAGGAGCCCTGAGTTGTAGGGGATACCCCTACCTGTTGTCAGTTTACGGTATGGTTGGCAAACAATCTTGCCGCTCCCCGTTCTCTCCAGTACGACATCCAAAAACGGTAGTTTGTTTTTCACTTCTTCTTACGTGAAGCCAAGATCCTCAGTCCACGCATTTAGCACCCGTTGCACATTGGCAGACTGCCCTTTCTTCTGTATGGAAATAGCATCATCCACAAACCTCCTCCACAGCTTTATTTCAAGAAAGGATTTAACAATAAAGGCGTCAAGGTGCTGGAGCACCATTTCAGCGACCACTGGTGAGCACGAGTACCCCATCGGGGCACCCTTGGTTTGCCAAAAAGTGACTCCTTCATATTCTACGTAAATGTGCGCAAGGAGTGCCTTAAGTAATGCCCTGTCCTTCTCGTACACTTCATCAGGAACTCCAGTTATCTTGGCTGAGAGGGCCGGCATTCTTAAAATGAGCGGGGCGTTAGGCTTGGAAAAAGTTTTTCCACGTCGTACGACACCAGAATTTCATCTTCTTCGACCTTGATATTTTCAACTTCTAGTAGCAGATCAGTGGTTTTCATTAGCCTACAGGGGAACACAACATACTTTTTAAGCCGATCTGCCAACAGCCAATCCAACTTTTGCCTCTCGCTGAAGTAATTAACCTCAAGGGTGAACCTTCTTTATGCATCTTGATCTGTGCAATTATGTGGGAGACCTCTTAAAAACCACAACAAAAACACATTTACCACCCCAAAAGAACACAAAAAGGTCCTACACTTGAATTTTCGGTGAGTCTCCTTTCACCTTCATCAGAAGTTGTGCACGAAAATAAATTAAAAGTCACATCACAGCACCGATCTTCTTCCTGACGTTTAAACTCCCGCTAGTCTGCGGAACCACTGATCTGTATGTCACGTGGAATCTGGATTTTCCACTGCTTATCCAGGTTGGCTCCAAGCTCTGGCCGAACGAGCTGGTTGATGTTGGTGTAGCTTGGACTTACAAGATTCATCAGTGGCTTGTGGTTTGCTTCGAATCTGTGGATGGCGAGTGATTCTAAAGCTCTTAAGTGTCTATCTTCTAGCATGTTTGATTTGAGCAGCACTTCTGTTTCGTTCCATGCAATTTCGTGCTTTGTTTTGCTCGAATGCACAGTGCAACCCCGCTATGCCCGGTACAAGGAAGAACGCCAGAAGGATGGTAAATTCAGGGTTTATTCCAGGGCCACGCGGTCTGTCCTCAGGAGATGTTGTCCAATGGTTCAAGGATGCTCTGATCAGGGCTACTAGCAGAGTGGCACACTTCAGGAAGAGTTCTTAGCTGGTTAGGAACTAGCTCCCAGAGTGAGGCTGCAAGGGGCTGCAAGGCCTTAAGTACCTAGAGCTGCAGCCAGTACCTGCCACTGGTGGTGCAAGGTACTTCCTGTACTATATCCTGGTATCCCATGATCCATCTCTGCTAGCAGCTACCCCTAGGGGCAGACAAGGCCAGAGCCATCCAGACCACTGATCTCCAGGGACTGGACCATACATCAAAGTACATAGCATTACTGGAATACATCAATAAAGATACAGAGTATACAGAATAGATAGCATGGAGCCATAGCATCAAGGTAAAGAGGCCCACTAAGGCCCTAGCTTAAGGAGTACGAGGAAGCCGTGGAAACCGTCGTTGCAGAGGTCCCGCCCTCGAAAAGAAGCGTCCTCGCTTCGTTAAGATAAGTGAAAATTATTCATTAAGCTAAGTCATTAATTCATACAATAATCAAAGTTCTCAGAAATTATTCAAAAATAATACCAAGAAGGCGCGCATTAACAACAAATTAACATTAAGGATGCTATGGGGACGTTTAAGCTTTTTATCTGCTAATAATTTAATCGTTTGACTGTTCCAGCAGGGTGACATTACTTACCGGCTATAGTAACGTTTTTGTAAGGTCTGGGAAATCTTTGAGCGTCAAAATTCAGACATTATTCCCGTAAAAACCCGCTACGCAAACTTAATTACTTGAACATTTTCACGAAAATTATGCAGAAGCAAAAACGATTTTTCAACATTTAAAATACAATCACAATCAATCAGTGCAAAAACAGTCAAGGAAAAAAAAACTAAGTGCATGATGCACGAAAATTCACTTGAAAACGTACCCATCAACTATCGGTTATCGATATACATAACTAAGAAAGCTTTTTACTTCAAAATCGTAATTGTCAAAATCGGTTGTCAAATGTGACGCGGTAACAATCAGCTAAGTTTAACCCGAAATTAGTTTTTAATTATTCGATTCAAGTATTGTTATCTTAAACAATTAACATCATCAGTTTATTGATTCATCAATTAAAATAACAGATTCAAGAAACTAGGGAACGGTCACTAAGGGGAAGCGTGAGAATTGCACGTGAATCACCTTCATTCTGAAAAGTTCGAAGATGGCAGCTGCCGAACCTCATCTGTTTAACCTGGAAAATTTCCAAGCTGCCTGAATTGACTTGGCGAATGAAATTTCGCTAGTGAACCTTGGTTATCTATAAACAACATGTTTTTTTTCAGTTTACAAGCAATTTCACGATCCGCATGCGAAATTATTTTAGATCTAGCTACTGCTGGCCGAAAGAAGACCCAGAAGAAACACAGTAACTACTTTTAGATTTAAGTTTAAAATTCTTCGGAATCCGCTTCACTTACTGGGTAACGTTCACCTTCAATCTGTTCACGTAAATTATCTATATGATACACATAACGAGAAATTATACCCGTATTAAGATCTTTAAGCTGATAAGCTACAGGACTAAACTTTTTAACAATCTCGTAATTCCCGATGTAAATTGGTGCCATTTTCTTCATAAAATAGCGTGATTTGTCACTTTTAGGGTGATTTCGTACGTAAACCTTAGTTCCTACCTCAAATTCTTTACCCGTTTTATGTTTATCTGCCTTTGCAGCACGATGTAATTTAGCTGCTTGACGTTTGCGTACTGCTCTCCTAACTATCGCACGCATGCGTGAAGTTAAGTTTAAGATGTGTAATGGGTAATTAACTTCGTCCGTGTGTACCTTACCGACAGGGGCTTCGGGCATTCGTAACTCCCTTCCTGTTGCTAACATACTCGGGGTGAAACCCGTCACCGAATCCGTTGCTGAATTTAATGCTAACTGTAGCTGTTTCAAACGCAAATCCCAATTTCTATGACCTGACTTTTCGTCTTGCACGTAAATTGCTAGCGTTTTTGTTAACTCTTTCATCCACCGCTCAGCTAGGCTGGACTTAGGCGAATAGACTGACAGAAATCTTGCTTTGATACGCCACTGTAGGCATAAATTCTTAATTATTTGCCCTCTCAAATTATTGGAGCTGTCGGAAAAAATTTCCGCTGGTACGCCATGCCGTGAAAACACTTCATCAATGAGTGCCTTTGCTATAGTTTTAGCTTCAGCGTTTCTTAGGGGAATTAATTCAACCCAATGACTCCACTTATCAAGTACCACTAGGATGTAAGTAAAACCATTTGTACTCCGTACTAGCGGGCCTTTCAGGTCAAAAACAATACTCTCCCATGCTTCCTTTTCAGTTACTATCATTGTTTTAGCCTTCTTACGAGTCTGCTGCACCTTATGGACCTGACAAACCTTACATGTCCTTACGTAATTTGAAATCAACTTCGAAGCGCTCAACCAAGTGTACAAATAAAATATGCGCTTTATCGTCTTGTAAACACCCATATGAGGACCCGTAAACGTATCGTGTACTAGCTGAATGATTTTCTTTTGCAGCGAACGGGGCACCAGAATTTTCAAATTCGGCGCATCAACAACATCTTTATTTACATCCACATAAATTATTCCGTCACTCACAATTGACTTTGGCTGGTATTTCAACACAAATCTATGAACTGAAGGCGAATCATACTTTATTTCCTTCGTCTCTCCCTCCAAAGCTAACTTTAATGCAAATGTATATTTGTCTTTTAATGTTTCTGCTCTAATCTGATCAAGTGTAATTTGCTCAACATCTAACTGATTACACAAACAATCGTTGTTAAATACATAACAATTCTGACCCGTTCGTTCATCCATAGCCGGTATCAAGATTGGATTAGTGATAGGAGTAAAGTCTCTCTCAGATTCGTATCGTCTAGACAATACATCCGCGATGCGATTCTGTGACCCTGGGACGAAGCAGATCTTAGCGTCCAACTGAGATAACTCCACAAGCCACTTCGCTAAGCGTCCTGTGGGTGCGCTTACCTTGCTTAAAACCGAAAGTGCCCTATGGTCGCTGAAAATTGTTATCACACCCCCTTCTATGTATCTACGCCACTTCCGTACTGCCCAAATAATACTCATTAATTCCTTTTCACTATTAGAAAATATCTGCTCAGCAACTGTCAAACGTCTAGAGATTATATCTATGGTCTTCTCCTTAGTCAGTGGATCGACCTGATATAAAATCGCTCCAGCCCCAGAGAAAGATGCGTCTGCCATAATTATCCAAGGCTGATTGTAATCAGGCGCTGCTAACAAGGGAGCGTCTACCAACATTTTCTTGATTTTCTGGTAAGCTTGCTCCTGCTTCGCCTCCCAGACAAACTTTGGAGTTTTACCTTTTAGCACCGCAAATAGAGGTGCTGCAATAGCCGAGTATGACATCACAAATCTACGGAAAAAACCCGCCAAACCGAGAAATTTCCGGAGCTCATTAATGCTTTTGGGGCGTGGCCAATTCTCCAGAATTTCTTTCTTACTAGGGTTCGGCAAAACCCCCTCACTCGTAACCTTATAACCTAATAGGGTTATCTCTTTCTTACAAAAGTCTGTCTTCTTTATGTTTATTTTGAATCCTTCACGACCCAAAATCGTTAGGGTGTCTTCGATCGCCATCAAATGCAATCGGAATTCCTGTGACATAATCGAGATATCATCAAAATAGCTCTGTACGTTCAGATAATGTAGAGGGGCGAGCATTCGTGAAACTGAGGCACAGAAGAACGCTGGTGCTTGCTTGATACCAAACATAATTTTGAGCGGTGTAAAATTTCCGAACGGGGTGCAAAAAGCTGACACCTCACCTGCTCGTTTCGTCACTCCTACTTGCCAGTATGCTTCGGTCAAATCAAAAAGAGTAAGGTACTTGCTCTTAGGGCACCTCTGCACCATATCCTCAATTCTAGGGGTTGGGAAGTTTTGCATCTTGCTTATTTCATTCAATTTATTGTATGCTATCACAAAACGCGTGGTGTTATTCTTCTTGGGAATGATAAACGCCGGAAAACACCATGCACTCGTGCTGGGGACGATAACCCCAAGTTCCAGCATCCTATCCACATGCTGACGTAACTGCAATTCTTTAAACTTTGAGACTGGATAGGGCTTAAACGCGATTGGTGGGTGATCGCCAATATCAATATCCATAACTGGGCTTATTAAACCAATTCTCGAACTGAACACAAATCTATATTTCATTAACACCTTGAACAACTGTTCCTTTTCGTCATCTGTCAAAACGTCACTCTCATTTACTTTATTACGAATGTCTTGCTCTGTGGCACAAAACTCATCTGGCTCAATGGATGTAGCAGTTGCCTGGGACTGATGGACTTCGCCTATACCCGGCTCCCGATTTAGCTTGTAGATTTTCGAAGGTTTATCCTGCCAAAACCAAGTGTTCGACGTGAAATTTGGTTGTAAACCCGTTGACTGCTGAAAATCTACGCCAAGGATTACCGGCTGGATTGTGTTTTCCATCAAGATCAGTGGAAAAGTTACAGTTCGTTGCGCAATCTGAAACGTAGCCAATACGAAACCCGGACACTCAACGGAACGAGTATCGGCAACTCTAACCCGAAAAGGACGTTGCGTAAATTCACAACCCATTTTTAACAAGTCATCTTTTAGTGAAATATTTACGTAAGACATTGTACTTCCACTATCGAGTATGGCGTCTGCATATTCTTTACCGAACTTAAGTGAAAAATATGCACATGGTGCTGGTGTAGGTTCAACAAGATCGCCTAGACAATTTCTGTTAGGAATTGGTCGGTTTTGAAACGAAGACACGCCATTTCCAGCTTCACCGACTAAAACTGGATGGCTTTCGGGTTTTTTTGGCACGAATTCCTGTGTATCAGAAACCAACTCAATTTCATGAAGTTGTGCATTAGTGATTCTATTCGGAGGACGACCAATAGTGGGATTTACACGACAGTTTTGTGTTTCGTGCGACGAATTTTTACACTTCGAGCACCAAATTCCCTGTGCACGATTACTATTACCGTTATTACTATTACGACAACGGCTGTTAAAAAAAGTTCGTCCATTTGCACGGTCATTGCTACTATTTGAATTACTGTTATTGCTGCCGTTTTTCCAAACTGCAACCTGATTTTGTTGGTGATTTGACCTATTAGGGCAGAATTTAGAAGTCCACCCGTCTGTATTACAAACGTTACAAGTGTACTTTGCATCGTATTTAGGCAAGAAACTAGTGCTGTTATTCCTATAACCTCTAATACCATTTCTACCATTTCTAGAGTTACCAATATTTGACACTTGTATTGGATTAGCCTGTCTCCTCTGAATCATATTTTCCAAGAAAAGACCTTGCATTTTAAAATCAATCAAAGAAGTGAATTTTCTTGACATCATAGGCATGTGAAAAGTTGAATTCAGTGTCTCCAAAATCGCTTCAATTTGATCAAAATCACTGATTCTAGCACCTGTGTTTTGTAAAATATCTGTGCATTTATTAAAATGCTTAATGAAACTTTCACTTTCTAACCTTAGCAATTAGGTTATATCCATGTGACTGTACTTCAAACTTAGCCAAAAACAAGGTTTTAAAATTCTCCCAAGTAGAAAAAGGTTCATTTGCCAAAAACCAGTCAACAGCATCCCCTGTTAACCATGATGGAACAGTTTGGTGGATAAATAATTTCTCGTCAACCTTCCTAACCTTTAAAATTCTTTCCAATTTCATAATAAAAGCTGAGGGGAAAATTTTGTCATTCAACCCATTAAATTCTCCAATTTTCAAAGCTTCCATTTTAGGCAAAGGTATTGACATTTCAACAGCTCTTTGGTAATTATTCTGTGATGAACAGTTAACAACATTTGAACTACTACCAATTAGATTACTGCTAGGTGTCATAACAGGTGAACTGAAAACATTAGTTGTTGAGATCAATGGTGGCTTAAGCACAGCACCTGAAGCTGGCCAACTAACAGGATTTGTGCCTCCCCATAAAAAATTAACTACTGAATCCAGTTTAGCACTCAAATCCAAGATGGCAGTGTCAGTAGAATTACTAGCTGCAAGAGGTTGGTTAAAATAATTTGGCACACAAGTAGGTATTTGAGTTGACACTTGGCT
Organism: Lithobius niger; assembly: GCA_023313725.1. Lineage (NCBI taxonomy): Eukaryota > Metazoa > Arthropoda > Chilopoda > Lithobiomorpha > Lithobiidae > Lithobius > Lithobius niger. The sequence goes on along the minus strand of JAHWFP010054687.1, from coordinate 935 downwards.
TGGTCCAGGCAAGGGTGCAGAATAATTTGGCATTGAAGATACAGTTACCGAAGGCTTTCCAAGCATTTGGAACACAGGGTCGTTTGGTAAAATAGAACATGTTTGAACCTGTCCAGAGGGGTCAGTCCATGTTAGGGTTACTGGAATAAGTTGCTGCTGCTGCAAATTAGCAGTAGTTGTTACTGAAGTTACACAGGCAGGAGGAAAAGGCAAATTCACATTTGAAGGCATGCCTGGTACAAATGGAACACCTCCTGTAACACTAGTATTACTTGCAACTGGTGAAAATAATTGCCCAACATTTGGTAAAGTCAATGTAGGGCTTGACACACTAACATTTAGGCTTGCTGATGTAGTATTCAGACCCAAAGTAGGTGTCACCTGAACATTAGGGCTAGCTGGTGGAAATTGAGCTGCTAATCTTGATGGAGTAACCCCTAATGGTGATTGCACAACTTGTGGAATAATAGGGGTAGTCATTTTAGCTGCTTGTTCCCTTCTAGACCTTTTCCCTATTTTATTAGGGTCCCAACTTAAACTCCAAGAGTCAGGGTCTAAATCTGGCTTAGATCTAGTAGACCTTGGCATAAAATCACACAATTCTGAAAGTCTTAGGCCTATAGGCTATGGAAAGATATTTCAAGGCTAAAATTCTGTAGCCTACACAAATCAAAAGTAATCAGGATAGTTTCAGCAAAGGTAAAAGTCAAAAGGCACTAGCCTACATAGGCCCACACAATATCTTCCAGTAAAATAAAAAAAGCACTGACTGATCCAAACTAATCTCCACTGCAATATAAAAAGTTATTGCTATTTCAAACACAGTTCACAATACTCACAACTACTCAGGTTGTCTCTTGATTACTCACTGAATGCTGGGGTCTCAGATGAAAATGGAACACCCAAGATGGCTGCCGGCATTCCAAAAAGGCTTC
>JAHWFP010054684.1:0-12445 GCA_023313725.1 Lithobius niger | reverse complement strand
CGTGTAAAAGAAGCTCCAGCATGTTTTTTGGGTCGCTGGAGATTCTTTTACACGTATTAGTGCGACGCTGATGGCTTACATGTCTTTTTCTAATATCTGTTCCTTTAGGGATTTAAGTTTTTTAAGGCTTACATCCGTATTTTATACGCTTAAGCGTTTTTTAATACTAATTATCAAATAAGGCGTCGCAATACTAAGATGATTATTTAACTGCAGCAACACTGTAATAGCGCGATGACCGTTCGTTATGGCTATTATGTTGCACAGTTTTTATGCTGTAAGTAGCCTACAGATCTAACTGAAAAATTAAACACGCTCGACCAAACACTGAGGCATTTCTGAGTGCATTCCGGTAGATTACATTTCGGTAGATGACTGGAAAGAGTGACATTCCAGTTCGTCAATATTTTTTTTTTTTTACTGTGTAGGGATGTAGTATAGGTTTTTAGCTACGGCAAATATTATAGCTGACCCAATACACCTTCACGAAATTCGCACTTCCTCGCTCTCCATATGGTTTTTTGCCTCCCATTTTGAAGCTGCGTGATCGCAACGTACGGTGACTTATTGGAACACAACTGCTTTTTTCCACACACACACACAAAACATTTATGAAACCGGAACAACATAGCCATGCAATGGCGTGGGCGCAGTTTACCATATATTGCCCTAGGTTGTAGTTTGTCTTATCCGGTGTTAGGGCACGTTTACGCAACCACTCGCTTTTGCATTCTCGCAGCTAGAAGCTAGAAATCACCTCAAATTCCAACAACCACTCGTACGCTTTGCATCATTTCATTATTTTGAACGGAACGTCCATCTTTTCGGTTCATTAATAACGTGCGACCTGAAAATTTTCACAATGTATTTTATTATCTTAAGAAAAAAAAATCATCCAAGTAAAAGAAAAGATGAATGTGTTTTTAGTAATACAATGGAATTCGTTACTGGGAGTACAAAATTCCGACAAAGCGAATTTTTGTCTATTGTTACCTCGGGAACAAAGTTTTCCTTGCCGTAAATTAACGATTAGACCTCGATCGATGAGACTGAAGACCCGTGGCAAAAATAAATTTATTTAACAGAGAATCCACGGTTTTCTGGTACTTAGTGCTTGGTTTTTCGGTCCGGATAAAGATGGAAGAGTTAGTGCCTCGGAATTTTATTGTGCTCTTGGATAATTTATGATATAGAATTTACGAACAAAAAAAAAAAAAAAACAGCAATTCGAGCGATCTTCTTCTAAAGAAAAAAAACAGAAAGAAAAAAAAAGGGAAAAGTGTATAGCAAAGCCTTCATCCATCTGGAAGTGTGTTGATTTTCAAGAGGATGAGTTCTACCATCGTTGATTTATATTAGTTTTTTTTTATTAGTGCAAATAAAAAAATAAATAAAAAAGAAGTAGATTTTCTTTTGAGTTCTTTTGCCGAAGAATCGAGTAAACAGGCATTTTTATTTGGGTCTCCATCCGATTGCTCGTGCCGAAGCTTCTACTACTTGTTTGCTATTGGCCAAGTCATTCCCAATGTTTCTTTCCTTCGGCGTTTTTGTCTGACTTTCAACAACGAAAGAATGAAAAAAGAAAAAAAAAAACGTCGACGTCAGAAGAACCCTGGTTTAGCATAAAGTTCGAAAGTGTACAGCTTTTGAAACGGATTGTAGAAGAAAGGGAGGATTGGGAAGAAGGTTAGGAAAGTACGGATGAAAATATCGTATCGACAACACTGATTATGTATGTTTTATATAGCACTCAATACGTTTTTTGTAACAGTGTGACGTCAATTTCCCATCGAATGGTTCTTACTTGAAGAGTTAGCGGAATAGTACAACACCTGTTGGGAAATTCCGACGTGGATAGTTTTTCTTTAAGGCATTCCGCAGATATGGCTAGCTTTTAGGCAAACGAACTCAGATTCCACCAATTCTGAAGTAAATAGACATAAATCGCTGGAAATAATAATAAGGAAATTTGGAAATTAGTCCCAATAGCGAAATCATACACTAGAAATAACGTAGTTCAGTAAGCCATCTTTATGCACTTATGTTTCGTTGGAGTGGCATGACCCAGATTCGAACCGGCTTCCCAGTTCGCCCCCAGATCACTTGCATAGCGCTTTAATCGCTATGGCAACATCCTCCACTGGCATAAAGATAATCACTGAACCCGTTATTAAGGTCACAACCGCCGAAATTCACCCGGCCATAGGCCATGGAGTGGGAAGACAAATCATACACTCACAAGGCTCAATAAAGGAGAAATAAATAGAATAAATCGCTGGAAATAATATTAAGAAAATTGGAAATTAGCCAATAGCGAAATCATACAGCGATTTATGTCTATTTATTTCTCCTTTATTGAGCCTTGCGAGTGTATGATTTGTCTTCCCTCTCCATTGTCAACAGCCGAGTGAATTCACAACTCCCCTGGTCACGGTTGTGACCTTAATAACGGGTTCAGTGAGTTATCTTTATGCCAGTGGAGGATGTGGCCATAGCGATTAAGGCGCTACGCAAGTGATCTGGGGGCGAACTGGGTAGCCGGTTCGAATCCGAGTCATGCCACTCCGACGAAACGTAAGTGCAAAAAGGTGGCATACTGAACTACGTTATTTCTAGTGTATGATTTTCGCTATTGGCTAATTTCCAATTTTCCCCAATTCAGAAGGGCCCGTTGCTTCGTGTCCTACTAACAAACCTGTACACTCATGCGGTAAACACCACGAGCCATATAATGTAGTGGAGCCAGGAGGGCAGTACATTCGCAATGGTCGCAACGTATCGTCACAGAAGAGTTACTAGCGCAAATAGCGCTCACCGCATGACAAGGGCCGCAGAAGCGCAGACAACATGGCGCTGGAAATCGTAGCCTAAGCCGGCCCACAATGCAGTTCAAAGATGCCGGCAACTAAACATTGCACTGTTTCAAACTCCCAAAACAATTCATGGTATTTTTACAAACCGCATACGGCAAATATTACAGCTAACCCAATACACCTTCACGAAATTCGCATTTCCTCGCTCTCCATATGGTTTTTTTGCAAGGTCGAGTGGAACGATAGTATTAGGAAAGGTTGGTCATTCCCGACCTCATTATCTTTTTTTCCCGCCAAATGACGTCACTGGAGCTTCTGATTTTATGCGTACTTTTGTGCGCATGTGCGTGAGAGTTTTACGAATTCATTGAGTTGCGTTGCGCAATGTATTATGTCTACCTACTATGATGCTAAACGGTATTGTTTTTGTGGGGCCCTTAAGATATTTACGTCGTTTCTCAAACGGTGGATTAAGAAACAAGTGTTTCCCAGCAGGCTTTAGCCAACAACATTATTAATACGGATAATTAAAATTCCAGCCGAACCATTGTTTAATAACAGGTGACCTCAACAATCACAGCTTTTATTTTTTTTTTCTGTTACTGCCACATCTATCACAAAAGTCCTCTCATCGTCGTGGGGCAGTGAGTTCGTGCTCCCTAAAATCAAACAACGTCCCTGAACTTCTCTACCGTACTGGCCTCCAGCACGGGGGGGGGCCCGATCGGACGAGCCGTACAAATCCTTGAAATAAGTTTTTATTCGCTGTTTTCTAACTTTTTTTTATGAAGCCATAGATTACATACAGTAAGAAAAATAATTGTACAGTAAAATGAAGTGGTCATACGTTTTTCAGGGGGGGGGGGGGACCTAAAATTTACCCCTTCCCAGAGAAAATATTGATTTACGACACTGAACAACGTTGCCAATTGCAAAGAACAACTGGGGGGGAAGGGGGTACTTGGTGGACAGGGGGGGGGGGATTGAGGCTTAATGGCGCGTCGACAACTTGGTCATTAGCGCCAACCTCAGTCACAGTGCAGTGGTCCGGGTTGCCACTGCACCACACATTAGAGATGTTAGTCAAACCCCTAATCTAAATCTTGTCATACAGCTGTACCTCCTGCAAAAATTGAAAAACACAGGACAGGTGGACAGGTAGAACTGAAAAAGTTAAAAGAAAGAGGTAAAATACTAATGAATGGCAATGTCGAGTGGGGGGGGGGTAGAAACAACCGAAGACAGGACCTTTTGGACTTTGGGGGAGCTAGTAAATGTGTAACGTCTCGCACCAGACCGGGTGGAAGGCAAAAAATAATCTAGCTGTAAGACTAATTTGCAACCAATTCGCAACCCCCGTCTCCCTTGGTAACAGGGGAGGGGGTGGGGAGTGTGTAAAATGGAAATAAACGTCTTCATTGTTTCTGTTAAAAAGGGGAGAAAATACTTAGGTGAAACCCCGGCATTATACACTACGTTTATACTACGGAAATTGTGTATGTAGTAATATCGTGTGTTAAAATGTTAACGAGATTAAACATTAACAATCGTTTGGCTTTGCAGCGCTTGCACTATGTAAACAACGCAAACAGGATAGGAGTTATATGACGACGAATTAACAACTTTATCAGGAAACCAAATAATAAAAGAATATAATGCAATGCAGCTAAGCGTTGATCAAATAAGTCGCTGAAATAACCAAGCATTTTATGGCTAAAACACCGGCCAATTACGTGCTCAAAATTCTGGTTGGTGTTGGTCGTCTGTTGGACTGGTACCGAAGCGGTGTTTGCTGTATAACAACTGCCGACAAACTCGTAGGCCTACAGCTTGAACTGATTTGTCCTCGTAAATAATAAACAACCGTAAACATCGAAAAATAGCTGGCGGAGACGTTGAGACCAAAGAAGAACAATTGAGATGGTTCACGCTATTATCAGCCGCGGGTCATGCATAGAAGCCGTACTTACTCGTTACCATAGTTACCATTTTGAGCTAGCGCTGGCCGTCCGGCGTCTAGTGCTCATTTTCAGTTATATTGTCGATTGGAATTAGGTAGCTTAATACACACGAACACACTTTTAACGTTCGGAGCGGTCCGACTTACGTTTTATAATTAGTATTCGTTAGTTTGTTAGTCCCGAGTTGCGTCGATTCATTAGATCGAAAACGGCGGCCATGTTGGATCCACAGATCACAGAAATACGTGACGTAGGTGGGGCGCCTACGCATAGAGCGTGACGTCACAAGAGCTTTTTCCCGCAATATCCAAAAAGTGTCGGAATAGACCGGTGTGTTTTTTGCCTCAAATTTTGAAGCTGCGTGATCGCAACGTACGGTGGCTTATTGGAACACAACTGCTTTTTTCCACACACACACAAAACATTTATGAAACCGGAACAACATAGCCAATGACGTGGGCGCAGTTTACCATATATCGCCCTAGGTTGTAGTGTGTCTTATCCGGTGCTAGATGGCCGAAGTTCCGGTTTCGTGAAAGTTTTTTTGTGTGTAGAAACAAAGTTGTTGTTACTTCATGAGCCACCGTAGCAACAACACGCGTTTCTTCCCATTTGCCCTCGTGATATGGCGCTTGTCGAGTGTTGCTTTATATATACGCGGCGAAATATGAATTTGGAATATTGTAACGTAATTTATATTGTATGTAATTTGTAATTTGTATGTAATTTGGAATATTGCATGTACCACAGAGGTGTTAAACAAACCCCAGATCTAGATCGTATCATAGATCTGTACCTCCCTGCGAAAATTTAAGAACCCCGGACAGGAGGACAGACTTATCGCCCAATTGGTGCGCCTTCAAGACGGTGACAATCAACAAGCACGTGACGGACCGCAAGTGGTCGTCGACACCAATAACATTCAGGAGATTTAACCCCCCCCCCCCTCAAAGAGAAGCAATGAATAAGTTTGATGTGCCCAATTCGTAGACGGGCCAACACCATCTCTTCTCGGCGATAGGCCGAGTGTCATTCCTTGCCAGTGCCTTTAACAGCCCGCAACTTATTGCTGTCTTGTCTCTCCCTCAAGTTTTGCCAAAAAGCATGCAACATCAGCCATAGAGTCTAAGGTTGCACGCTTTTTGGAAAGTTCAAACTCTGTCTGCGGTAAACAAGGGTAAACATGGTTGAACTATAGGTAAGCATGGGTAAACTAAGGTAAACCAATGTAAATATTTCAACATTGCTGCAACATTGTCGCCATTTCTCGCCATTTCCAAAATTTGTCCAGTCTCGCACAAAGAACAGCTTTTAGCAGCGACCTGATAATGGAAGAAAATCTAGCATCTAGCACCGACTTTCGGCCAAAGATGAATGGCGGCCCACTAACGAGGCCCAAAAACTCACTAAGCACACATATTAAACAAGGGAAAAGAATAAAACACACAAAAAATGTAAAAAATGGGAGACCCACGATTCGTGGCACTAACAGGAACGCCACGTTGGAAGTGAATATGGCGTTCCTGTGAGTACCAGGAATCGTGGGTCTCTTAATTTTATATTTTCGCGTGTTATCATCCCTTGTTTTATTGTGACCATGACACAAAATTTCTGTAAAGTACCGAAAATTAAATTACTTGCTCTATATTTGAATGCCTTGAGTGAGTCCTTGGGCCTCGTCGGTGGCAGCGATTCACTTTTTGTCTTCACCTGTGCTAACTCAACGCCGTATTAAGAAGCCTTATAGAGGCCTGGTGCTTTTTGAATAGTATCTTATTTTATTTTACCCGTGACCGTAAGGCACCATTGAGGCTCTATTCGGCCTGTGGGCCGATGCTTCAGCCCCCAAAATACCCCCTTTAATCCTGCCTGCGCTCACTGTATTTACCCAGAGGCAGATTTAGCATCTTGCCGCCCCCGGCTACACACATTTTTTGCTCCTCACCCCAACCCCTTCCCCCCCCCCCTTTTTTTTTTAAAGATAACAACAAGTAAGTATCAAAAAATTAAAAAAGTTGGTGAGTTTTTTAGAATAAGTAAGAAACGGAACTTAAGCTCTTTAAACAACTAAATTTTTTCTTTTCTACAAAATTTGGCCCCTTAGATTTTGCCGCTCTGTGCCATTGCCCCTAAGGCTCCCCCATGTGAATACGTCCCTGCATTTACCTAACTTCTATTGAGTTTCGGGTTTGTCGAATCGAAAAAAACCTTCGACTGCTGGCATTCAGAAACTAATCCGCCATTGTATAGTGATTGAGTAATTTCAGCACTTTTAGCGGATAACAAGGAGTTACCCCAAGTATCGTGCACAATTTAAAAGACACTACGGTTCAGGTGAAAATAAAACACTTGAAACTTTTTAAAAATTCATGGCAGTATCTGCCGAGTCACCAAATTCATAAAAACAAACCAGTTCAGACATGATCCAGGCCTAAAACTTAAAAACTTTTTAAAAAATATTTTACATACCAATTATTGATTTTGCGTGTTGCCAGATCGGCAACCGGAAGTTAGCTCAACTTCCGGGTGCCCCTCTGGCAACACGTAAAACCAATTGGTATGTAAAATATTTTGAATTTTTTTTAAAGTTTTCGGCCTTGACCATGCCTGAACTGGTTTGGTTTCATGGATTTAGTGACTCGGCAGACACTGCCATGAATTTTAAAAGTTTTAAGTGTTTTATTTTCACCTGAAGACGGTAGGTTGACCTCCCGAAACGTAGTGATCTTTAAATTGTGAACGAAGCTGCCTGTAACTCCTTCTTATCGCCATTTTGTACTGCAGTAGGAATTGTTTCTTTCTTTGTTGTTGTTGTTGTTGTTGTCATAAATCGAAATCGTCATTGCGCGCGTTGCATTCTTCATATTGCGAGCCGCGAGGAGACGTATCTATCCGAATCGATACCATGGTTACTACGTAGAGGCCATCGGAATTCACAGAATCCGCTAAATGAGAAAAGCAGCCAGCAAATTTAATGTTAACTAAGTAAAAGCTGTAGTGAACGAGAAAATTGCGTTGTGACTTGTTTGCGTAAACACGCCAGCAATGATTTTATTGCAACAGGAATGAAGTGTTTTACACACCGAATTGTTTCACAACTTTTTTTGTTTAATACAATACAACTGTTTCTTGAAGTAAATTTATTTCGGAAAGTTCGAAATGGAAAGTAGGGCCTACAGGACGTTAATCAAGCCGGGATTTCAGCGATTCGGTATAAGGCCGCTAAAAGTTAATTAAGTGGTTCTCGGGAACGCACGCATGGATTTTTTTCTCAGCGCATGAATCGTTTTTTTATGACATGGTCTAAAAAAAAAATTCTGATCACGCATCAGCACTTTCGTCAAACATTTCCTGGAGCCGATGACCAGGAAATACATCATGTGATCGCCTCGAAACAAATCTTTAGGTCGTTCAGAGGCGTGTCACAACTAAAAACTTGGATCTAAAGATTGACTTTTATCAAATGTGCAACTTGTGCACGCTCACCCTGGAATTAAAATACAAATATATTGTATTCTACAACAAAATGTAAGCTACTGATTTTATTTTGTTTGGTAAAAAAAAAAAAGGCATCTCCCGCATCTGAAAAATCACGAATAAAACGCCAAAGAAAAAAAAAAAAAACCGACCTCCCGGGTCAATTTTTTTAGTACCACTCCCGAGAACCACTTAATTAATTTTTAGCGGCCTAAACATGAAAACACGATGAGGGTCGCGAAGATGTCAAACAAAGGGAGGAGAATAAAATACACTGTTGGAAGGACCATCGACGAAAACACCTGAAGACAGCCTTAACGGTACAGAAGAATCAGTCATGAATAATTTCACGTGTGATGTATTTGGGGAGCCACAGCCTCTCTTCGAATTGTCCACAACGAGACATACACGTGGGCACATATTTAAATTAAACAAACCGGCAGCGCGATTAGAGATGCGTAGGTCATCTTTTGCGGCGAGGGTAGTAAATCCAGTGCGGTTACCACTACCTTCAAAAGTGGTAACCGCAAAAAATGTTAACACTTTCCGGCACCTCTTAAATGAGGTAGACCTTAAATATTTTCTGAAAAGACCAGAATATACACGATCCATTGAGAAAAAAAATGACAATTTAAATCCACTATTATTTGCTCTCCATTCTAATGAAAATACAATTTTAATACAAAGGGAACAGTATAGGTAGCCAACAACCTGCTGCTTTTATCGCACTTCTGAGTGCCGAACTCCATTTTTTATTTTTACATTAGGTTTGACAAATGACTTTGGCCAAGCTTTACGGTGCATTAGTTTATTGTTGTATAAGAAATACTGACAATGATGCCTGACATTGCCCCTCACTTGTCCCTCACGTTTGGCGACGCCATCGCAGACCATAGTGACCCTTGTAGGTCTAACCTTGGTAGTAAGGCATTCGTGACCCCAACCTACTTCCATCAACCCTTCCTCTACAGCCGAGCCATTGTATTCTTTTTAAACTTTTTAACTTTGTAATTTTCAATTTTTAATTTTTAATTTTTAATTTTAACGTCGGATGGCAGTTAGCGATCGCCAGGTCCTTGCCATTCCGGTTGAATTTGCAACAAACTATTTTATATTTATATTTATATAAATTTGATCGGGGCAGAAAAAAATTAAAGAAAATCAAGAAAACTTCTGAAACCAAAAAACCGTGTCGGGGAAGGCTTATAAATCATAAACGGAAGGAAGGATTTGAAAGGAAGGGCACGTCATGAGCGGTTTCATGAACGGCCGAGTACTGAAGTCATCCGCAAGAAACACCAAGTGGAAGAAGTACTCATCTTGAATACTCATCTGAGCGTTATTAATTACGGGTGGTGTGGGATCGCTCTTCCAGTAAAGAAACTCTCAAGTGCTTCCGTCCTCTCCCATTCTAGATAATTGGATTTTTTAATTGCCTCTCCAAAACTTCAGACGCATTCTGTTTCATACGACTTTAACGTACTTTTGTGTTTTCACCATCATTGTTCATCGAATCATTATTTATAATCGTCATGAAGTAAATATTAATGATAATAAAAAAAATGGTTCACAACTGTAGGTTGACTGGTCCATCAGAGAGTTTAATTAGGGGGAGTCACCAAATTATATTTTTTTAGTAATGTAAAATAAATACAGATACAAACCTTTTCACGTTGCCTTTTAGACTTATATGTCAGACTGCCTGAGCAGCGAAATCGAACCCACGACCTTTAAAAGCAAAGACCAAGGTCCTTGAGCCATACTGATACGGCCAAAAGGAAACGTCCATAGACAACATTTAACACGAGCATGTGTGTGTGTGTGTGTGTGCACGTGTTAAATACTATATTTGAGGTGTTTCTTACCCCTTCTGCTGTATGGAGCCGAGCTGTGGGGCCATCGGGCTACCAAGAGTAAACCAAGAAAGCTTTTGGATTCGGCTTGTCGACCACTCCTTCTATTTCTGACCAATTCGTACAGAACTGCTGCTACTGAGTCCTTATATGTCTTGCCTGGTGTTCCACCCTGTTCCTCAGTTGCCCACGAAAGATACATTCATTGTGAAAGAATCAGGGAGCCTATTTTCGAAGAGAGAATCCCTCCAACACTTTTCTCTCATCCCTCGAAGCGATCCATTAGAGAAATTTCTTCGTACTCTGAAGAGAACTGCGCAGCAACCTGCATTTTCACCGATGGCTCTAAAACTTCTAGCGGTACTGGCTGTGGATTCGTGGTGATGTCCAACATGGCCGAGATTCACTCAGATAAATGTCGGTTGGACGAAAGAAATTCTGTGCTTCAAGCAGAAATACATGCTATCACCGTGGCACTTCGTTATGCTTTGGACTGCCTCCCACATGTCTCACCCTTGACGTATATTTCGACTCAATGGCAGCGTTGAAAGCAATTTCAGGATTCACCCCATCCACTTTACAAGCAGAAGTTGCACGTTGCGTACTCCGTGATTTATGCGCTGATTTATGCGCTGTTGGGTAAAAGCACACATTGGGATTAAAGGTAATGAACGTGCAGATGAGCTTGTTAAAGAAGGAACTATCGGACATTTATCCTTTATTGCTGCCTATTAGCTTTTCTAAAGCTGTGTCAGAGAAAGATTCTGTGGCTGCTTGGCAGATTTCATGGGACAGAACTGACAAAGGTCGACCACTACATTTATTCTGTCCAAAAGTGGAGTTTAAAGAAAGATTTCTCTCCTCTAAGGTTGTGCAAACCATTACTGGTCATGGGAACTCAAGGGAATATTATAACAGAATTAAGCGCAAGCCGGATCCTTGTTGTGAGTGTGACCGACCCATTGAAGAACGTGACCACGTCCTTCACCAGTGTGACTTGCCATTCCGCTCTGGCGCACGTTCCAAGTTTCTCTGTGAGGTTGTGCCTGCTGGTTTCAGTTGGAGCAGGCCTGAAGAATGCCTGCAGGAGTTCCGGGGAGTTTTTAGTGGCCTTTGCAGAAAAATTATTAGGAACCATGAGTTTGAAATGGCTGGCTGAACCTTGACTATACCCTTTGCCCAGTGGATGCGGGTGGTCTTTTGGGTGCTTGTTTTTTGTGTGCTTTTTCTTTGGCTTGGGTCAAGTTTTACTGCTGCACACCTTGTTCGCTCCAAGGGTTTTTTTCTTTGGGCATCTCCGGCGCTATGTCTCGAGTGAATTGTTGCACGACAAATCTTTAGTAGTATGGCTCAGCCGTAGGACCTTGGTCCTTGGTTTCAAAGGTCGCAGGTTCGATTCTCCGCTCAGGTAGTCTGACATATAAGTCCAAAAGGTAACGTAAATAGGTTTGCATCAGTATTTATTAAACTCTTGTTAAGCCTTTGGCTTTCCGTCATTAGTACTGTAACGCAGTGTATCAGCCACTGGAAAGTTTATTATGGAAAAACGGGCAAAAATGTAATAAGCTCCACAATTTTTTTTTTGCTTAACTGTTTAAAAATAAAAATATGTCCCTTAAACATGAAGTTTTTGTACAACTGTTTTGTTTGTCATTGTTTGCCATAGATTTTATCGTGTATAAAATCCTCCTACAAAAATTGAAAATCCCCAGACAGGAGAACAGAATCAACACCCAATAGACACGCCATTGATTCGCAGAAGGTTGAAACGGCGATGACACCATCAAGATGGTGACTGTCGACAAAAACCTGACGGACCGTGAATGGCCGGTAACGTCAGTGACATTCAGCAGGGAAAACCTCCCCTCAAAAGGTAGCAATGAGTAAGGCTGGCGTGACCAACATGCAAACGGGCTAACACCACCTCTTCCCGGCGATTGCGGTGAAAAGCCGAGTGCCATTCCTGGAGAGTGCCTTTAATAATAGCCCGCAATTGTTGCCTTCTTGTTTGTCCCACAAGGCTTGCCAAGCAGCGAGCAATCTCAAACGTAGATCTGGAAAGGCGTCTTAGAGAACAATGCACAGATACTATTGAGGGAACGAGAAAGGGCCCCTTTGTTTTGTTCAGCATCAGCGTGCTCGTTGCCAGCTATCCCGAAATGGCTCGGGGCCCAGCAGAAAATTAGTCTTCCGTTGGCAGAGCTTATTTTTTTTTGTTGGGGGGGGGGGGGCGGGATTTAGGGGGAGACCTGATGTATGTGTAGGTGACACGCAAAGAAAACTGAAAAGAATCCCAACCGTTTAAATAAATTAGAGCTAGATCACCGGGTTATTCTTTTTT
>JAHWFP010054683.1:0-23216 GCA_023313725.1 Lithobius niger | reverse complement strand
CCGACAATGTGATGGCTTCTGCTTTTAGATTAGTATAGGCTAATAGACATAGCTGTTGTAGTGCATGATATAAGTGTGCACCTCAACATTGGAAGTGGAGGAACTGTACAGAAGCTGTGTAGCCCCGTGTTTTTTTCCTGCCTGTGCATGTATACATCCCTGGGTATGCTGGCGAAAACTATATCGATTGCTGTCATAAGTTACCACGACTGAAAACCTGATCCTGTCCCTTTCTTGATGGCCAAACCTTATTGTATACAAATTAAATACGAACCTGGCTAAAATCACCCTAAGACAAACAAGCTACTTTCATGCTGTTGAATACAATGTTTTTACAATGCCTTAAAAAAATAATTCTGGTTCTATGAGAAGCTATCTTTTTACCATCACTATCTTCTTACTGCCACTCGACACCATAAACCATCAATTTGATGTCTAATTTTAAGTATTAAAATATAGTTTTAAAAGTTTTTTTTTACTACAAAATAGGATAATAAATAAAACAAACAAAGAACATTTTATACTACAGTTTTGCTACCAGAGTAGCAAAATTGTGAACACACCTGATGCGCTTACTTTGACTGGAATTCAATGGACATAAGCAGGGGGGTGTAAGCCATCACAAAATAAGGATTTTAAATTATAAAAATTTAACTTATGAATAAGCTGCTGCATATCCAGAAAACAAAGTGAAGAGTGAATAGCACGGAACATATGTAAATACTATATCAAAAGAATGTTGAATAAAGGTTTTAAAATGGAAGCCCATGTTAAATTGGTCGAAGGACAAATTGGTTCAGTCCACCGTCACCAGAGCGCGTGTCAATAGGTGTCGGTCTTCTGACCGAAATTGTGTGAGTTGATGTAAAAATGTTTGATAACTGGAAACCGAATGAGTTACATACGCCTTTTTCTTTGAGTTTTGAAACGCGCAGTAATTTCGGTATGTTCATGAATTTTGTTGGGAGGAGCAAAAAACTTCAAATTGGGTTTTAACAAATCAAGGGGTCTGGGAGATTTACTGTTTCAACTTAAAAACTGCCGCTGTTGTAGCGACTTACGCATTTTCAGCGAAGCGTTGCATTTAAACTTCTCGAAAGCCCATTTTAGCATTTTTTTTTTTATCGCAGCAAACTCCTTTTTTCTTCACCTTTAGATTTTTCACAATGAGACTATTGATGTCACCTGGTCAGGGTTGCTACAACATTGTTGTATGGATACATTGCTATTTTACTTAAAACGAACGAGAACAAGTAGAAGCGAAAGGGAAAATCTGGTCCTAGAGTTAGCACATGCCCCAATCGGAAATTCCTACGATATTTTTTAGGTGCCACAGTCGACACGTGGAAGAGGCATACCAAGGCCTTTCTCTTCACGAAAATGCCTTGGGGAGGGGGGGGGGGGGGAGGTTAGGGCAGTTTGGCAAACCGCCCCCACTGGCACATTAGATTCCAGGCAGCCATCAGTCCACCTTGTTCCTCGTAGAATAGGTAGCGAGTGATCAGGCTGATATCATATTGTTATCAGCAATATCTTGGTAAGGCATGTATTGGCTTAGATACTTACTAATTATTCCTTAAGTTTATGTAATTTCATTGAAAAATAAACAGCACCATGGTCAAAGTTACCTATATTTTATTCTTCAAGACGTGAATAATGGAGCTGACTAAATGTGTTATGTTAATGAGAACTTTCATTATCAATGCATCTCCATATGCATTGAAGACGGTTTAAAATTCAGTTTTTGGTCTCTTCTCGACCCACGCTTTAATCTGCGGCAGTTCATGAATGTAATCCATATGTTTGGAAAGAGCAGGGTAGTTCTCGAAAATTGCTGTATCGTCGTTGGAACGCATTGTGTACACGGCGTACGCAATCGTGAAGTCAGCCCATGTCAACTACAAAAGAAGGAAAAATAAAATCCGTAAGCTTAAACATTAGAAAACAGGTAGATTCCACAGTAACAATTGTTAATAGTAGCAAGAATTTATATACCCAAACCCCTATAAATTCTTGATAGTAGCAATATTGCCACTGTTCTTAACTTGTCACAGACTGAGACCTGTTTCATTCGGCATTTTACACACTGTTAAGAAGAATTTGAAATGACAGACTTTGAACAACTTTTGAGAAATTTGCAAAAACTGGTAAACACAGTGATAATATTCAGACATGTTAAAATACAGAAAACACTTTTATCACCTCCAAGAACATTTTTCGAGGAAGAAAACACCATTCCTCTTCTTCGGAAGTTCACACCACAGAAGAGAACGTTCGTTCGCTGTACGCTCACTCCATGGTGCACTTTAAATTCTCGTGCACATGCCACTAACCACGGACTTGTACGTTATTCACTAGAGGGCTGCTGGACGGCTGCTGTCAACTTCCACTTCGTGTCTAGTTTGGCAACAGAGGCAATGGTACAAAGTCCTCAACTTGGTCGTTGGAAGGGCCAGTAAGGTTCATGAGAGGCACTCGTTGATGAGAAAATCTTTTAATTGCGAGGGATTCAAGTGCCCGGAGGTGTGCTCCTTGTTTGGTGTTGGAGTGGAGGAGCACTGACACCTAAACCCGAGCAATATTGTGGTTGGTCTTGCGATGGTGTGGGCAATACCATTCAATCTTTTCCCTCGTCGGGTGTCTCCCACGTGTTCCTTGAGTCGTATTCCAGATGGAGTTTTGTTTCTCTAATATAAGTGGTGTTCCAGTCCAGGCACAGCACCGGATAGACCACTTTCTGGAGATTGCACTCCAACACGCTCACACCTCTGGGCACTTGAATCCCTCGCAATTAAAAGATTTTCTCATCAACGAGTGCCTCCCATGAACCTTACTGGCCCTTCCAATGACTAAATTGAGGACCTTGTCCCATTGCCTCTGATTGCCGAACTAGACACGAAGGGGAAGTTGGCAGCAGTCGTCCAGCAACCCTCTAGTGAATAACGTAGAGATCAGTGGTCGGTGGCACATGGGCAAAAATATAAAGTGCAACATGGAGTGAGCGTACATTGAACGAACGTTCTCTGCTGTGGTGTGGACTTCTGAAGGAGAGGAACAGTGTTTTCTTCCTCTGAAATTTAAGAGAACTGTTGTTGCAACGTACTTTGAGGTGATATAAGTGTTTCCTGTATTTTAATATAATTATAATTTGAGAAATTATGTGAACACAACCACAACTTAAATAACCCATCCAAACAATTGGAAAACAACCTTTTCAGTGTTACATATTGTTTCTCTCTGGCCCAAATGCTTGGCCTTATTTTTGGTTCGAATGTCCGTTAGTTGACGGAATTGCGAATTTTGCTTCATAATGTCATTTAGTGGCAAACGGAAGCATCAAACTTGTCACTAACATGGTCGTGACTTACAATTTGGTCTCCATAAGATCAAGCGGTGGATGGGTTAGGAGGGTTTAGGTGTATAGGTTTTCGGAAGTAAACTTCCTACTTTTTTCTGTTACGGAGTGAACACAACCTAAACTACCTGGATGCCTCAAAGTGCTTAGTAAATATTTTGTTAATCCAAATCTTTGGCTTAATTACTCCAGTATAGGCCTATTACTCGAAACTAGGCATAATTACTCAAACTTGTATCACAATTGCTTATATGAAACTGATACCTGCGTAAGTTTTTATATAAGAATTTTGAATTAGATAATCCAAGTGTTAACAGAAAGTCGTATATGTTTGTAGGTTTATAAGAAACACCTATTCAAAGAATATAAAGTCTTATAGTAATCCTTATACGAAGGTCTTAAACAAATTATTAAGAAAAATCTTTTACAGTTTTCTTTAAGAAATTTTTGTACTAACTGTCAAAGAAAGTCTTACACAAATTGTTATAAGAAGTCATATACCAATGTTAATGAGAAAGTCATGTATCGTACAAACCTTACAAAATCTTATAATGGATCTGCATTATCAAATAGCTCTGGGTACTTGCTGCGTGATCGATTGAACTAAGTAGTTACCAGTCAGATCATTAATTTATGACCAAAATTTCGGCTAGAATCACTTCTTTTTGTTCAAGGAACATTATGTAAAACTCAAAAAAAGTTTTAGCATGGCATTAATTGCATACAACACATTGACGGTCATAATTACAAAGTTTGTAATGTCGGATGAGGGGCCGGCCATGTACCAGCACTGATTTGGCCAGAGTTTTACGCAGATTGCAAACAAATCCCACACTTGTTGTAGCTATGGACTTGGTAAAGGACATTAACTTACTTAACACAAGGGAATGTGAGAACTGGCATGCTGCACACTTACATCACAGAATAATTTGTAGTGAAGGTGTCAGGTTTTTGTGTAACAGCCATTTACTAAAATTGTACGAAACCGGCAAGTGCAAGTCTAAACCATGTGCCACGGCTGTTTACAATGACGCACATATCACGTTACTTGGCTAGTCCACTGTGATGGTCCAAGATCCGCTATTCTCGTTCGTCAGTGGCTAACACATGTCGTCACCACAGCAAATAACCATGGCTCGTGGTATAAGCATGCCGGAACACCACATTGAGCACGCGAGGGAGGAGAAACTTGAACAGGGGCGCCTGCTGGACTATTTGGGAAAGGGTACTGGCAACCACTGGTGGTGAGCAAGGTTCGTACAGACGATCCATCAAATAAGAGATTTGTTTCAAAAAGCGGATATATAGATATCTTGATACAGCAAAGGTAGGTCTCGTGGTGAATGATCTACGCACTTCAAAGTTTGGCAATGGTTTGTGGCTTTATTATGGAATGGATGAACTTAGCGTTAGCGTTTTTTTTTATATCTTCGTTTCCTACATGCCTTTCGTGTTCAGCAATGCGTACTTGCAGAAATCTTCCTGTGGTTCCCAATGACCCAGATTGCACGTCGGGTAGCTACAGGGTATCTTATAAACAGTATTGTGCATTATGATCAGCTCGTAAGATTGGGCAGGGTTCAGACAGCAATGCATCCTCTTTTGGGAAAAGTGGACAACCTTAATGTTGTGGGACAGGCACAAACTTGAGATTTTTTCAGAGTACCACCCAAGGTACGGAAGGCAGATCTGCACTGGTTCAAGTTTTTTCTTTCTGGTTGCTGTTATGCTTGTTAGACATTCCACTGAAGCAATTTCGTACACGAGGTGCATAGGGTAGTCATCAACGATATACTTGGTTTTGAGACTTTTGTGCGGGTTTGTCATGTGTCAGATGATACGGAGCACTGTGATTTTAGTTGATAATTTGTTCGTAAATTGATGATTTGACTGGTAACTATTGGCTGCAGAGCTGTATGAAAAGATCTTATATTTATCACTCATACACACCAGTATTAAAAATACGAACATTAAAAATTTACTATGAGAGTTCATTTCATGATCTTGTTCAAGTGTTTGTCATAATAGACGTTCAGTCTTAAAACAAATAGAATACTCTATCCATATTCCGCAAATTTTTTACAGCTCTTTGTAAATAGATGGAACACATTTCAATTTGTCTTCATCAGGCGTTTTATTAGTTTTCCTCCTTTGGCTCACAACATGGCTCGTGCTTGGTTTTGAATTCGGTGGTCGTAGCCTCATGGATATTTCGGCCTCCTTCCATCTGTGTGTAAAGTGGTCGCTTAGGTCATCACGTATGATCAAGCATGAACCTAATGAACATCCAAGCACCCTCGAACCCTGCCATCAATCAAACACACACCTAATGAACATCCAAGCACCTTGCCATCAAACATCATATGTGAACGCCTAAATGACGGCGTCATGCACAGATGGAAGGAGGCCGAAAAATCCAGGAGGAAACGACCGCCAAATTAAAAACCAAGCGCAAGCCATTTGTGGAAAAGGAGTACAACACCTGATGAAGTTGAAGTGTGTTCCATCTACTTACAAAGAACCGTCAGTAATTTGCAGAATACTGGTAGAGTATTCTATTTGTGTTGAGTTTGAGCGTATATTTTGACGTATACTTGGTACACAGCAGTTTGTAGAGCTAGCAAACATGTGACCTGTACAACCAATACTAGCTTTAATGCTTTCACAAACAAGGTTAGTGAATTATGCTAGCATTTGATTGTTTAATGGGCATGTGTCGAGTTTACGGTATATTTCTAAATTAAATATTAGGAATACGACAAAGTTTTGGTTTTTAAAAAGTTTATAGTAAAAATGTTACTACCTTTTCACTTCTTACACTCAAAAGAGTTCAGAAGCTCACCAACAATTGTAATTTGCAAATGTTTTATTTTAATTAAAATGTAGTGCTAGTTATTGCCGGAGGAATAACAGTTTGTGTAAATACAAAAGCAGTATTCCGTTTTAAGTTTAATTTTAAAGAGTAAAAAAAAAAGGAATGAAACGTAAAAGGCATGAACTCGCTTCAGTTTTCTAGCACTATTTCAGGCCTGGAATAATTTTTATTTTCCATACCTTCTATATTTTCAAGGATCCGTACTAATCATGCTTGTATTAAATACAAAATATTAAAAAAATGACCGTCAAATTTCCTGCTCTACATGAACTTGAAACATTGGTTGAATATTGGATTAAATTAACGACAAATGAAGTAAAAATGTCCCTTCACAGTTCAAACTTTGAACAAACCTGTAAATCCCTCTTCACGAAAATATAAGTAGTGCCCAAGAGTTTTTATCATCTTCAGAGTTTCAATCACATGCCCTTTTTTTCTACGCTGCTACTTACCCCATCACCCACTAGGAACTTTCCACCATTCTTCTTCAGGAACTGTTCTAACTTTTCAAGACAAGGAGGAACGGTTTCAGTGAAGAACTTCTTTTTCATTTCTTCCTGAAAAATTAACAATATTTGTGAAAATTGAATGATTTCTAGTGTATGGCCAATATCAAATTTTAAATTTTAACAATACTAAATTGTTGTTAACGTAATTTACACGTTAACGTTGCATACTTTTCAATAAGTATAGGAAATTGAAAGAGGCTGACCACACCTATTTAAAACTAGCACATGCTTGCGAACCGAAGAACTCTGGCATAAAGAAAAAATGTTCGAATCGGTTGACTAAGAAAGTCAAATTGGGGATAGGAAATTCGGGAAATATCGACATCATAAACACACTGGTGGCCCGGGGAAAACTTTAATTATAAGAGTCCCCCTCTCTTTCCCCCTTCGACAATTAGGGCGCGTTTATGCAAGGACAATTTTCTCGCTTACTAGCTTTTACTTGGTCAATACTAAATCTGCTGGCTGCTTCTCGCCTTTGTCGGAGAATGCGGCTTTCAAGTTGTCTATACGTAGTAACCATGGCAACAACGCGGACGCAAATTTTCTCGTGCCCCGCGACACGACGTACGATGCTTGCAACATGACAGCGTCGATTTATGACAACAAGAAAACAAATTTTACTGCAGTACAAGACAACGGACAGATTCCTAAATACCGGCATTCGAAGGTTTGTCTTCGAATCGATAACTCCGAAATGGACGCCATGTTGGATTTTGAATTCTCGCTGCGAGCAGCTATTTATTCTACCGTCGTTTGATTACTGTTAGGGCACGTTTACGCAACCACTCGCTTTTGCATTCTCGCAGCTAGAAGCTAGAAATCACCTCAAATTGACGGCCGTTTTATGTCTGCCGCCTCGCAACGAAAACAGCAAATAACGCGAGTTCAGAAGCGTTTGGGAAAATTGTTTCGTCATGAGGAATTCTTTATATTATTAGCACGGATTATAAGACTGCAAGTATTTACTCAAACGATGTCGGATTTAGCTAATCCATTTAGCGTTGTTACCATGGCAATGTCACCTTTGCCATCGCGATTGAGTTCTAGCAGCGAGAATGCAAAGGCGAGTCGCTGCATAAACGCGCCCTTAGAAGCTGTTTTTTCGGCGAGAATAGCGAATTTTGGAAATAGCGTGAAATGGCAACAATGTTGTAGCAATGTTTAAAATGACTGTTGCACTTTTTTTTATTATCCGTGTTGTTATCTATAATACATTTAATTTGTTGTCTATTACCGCAATCATTTAATAGAAACGGTTTAATAACGGTTGCCTAGAAAACAGCTTTCAGCGAGCGAGAAGGTCTCATTGTGTAAACGAGCCCTTAGCTAATCAAAAACTCTTTTCCACTAAAGGCATAACTGCCTCACTATTTATTATCTATATCTATACAGGTGTCCTAAAAGTCCCAGAACACCCTCATAACTTTTTAAGGGGTTGAAACCAGCATTACGCCAGCGGCCCCAACTCAGAAGTTTTCAATGGAATGGGGGGTAAAGGAATACCTTATTTGAAGTCTTCATTAGGCGAGTAAAGTGCCGCAACGATAGCTTCGATACGATGAGCCCATCCAACATGGCAGCCGGTCAAACATTAGGAATTTCCTCTGCATCCCTATGTCTTACTCAGGCTAAAGACGTCGTAAAGGGACGCATGTGGCAGCAAAATGCTTCGTTCAATTTAGTTGGATCACACCTGGAAAGTTTTTTTGCAGTTTGAATCCCAGACTGTGGGCCTCAGTGACCCCGCCCCCTCTGGCTGACTATTACAGCTGAGTTAAAAAGTTTCATCAAAGTTGCTTGAGTAACAATCACTGCATGCACGATCATTTTGGCGGGCTTTTCGCGCTTGATATCAATGGGCAATTCAGCCACACTGTGTTGCCCTCCACTGAAACAGTTATATACTTCCTTAAGAAAACAAGACACCAGGGATTAAAAGGAGGGCGAGCAGGGGTGGGGGGATAGCATTCAAACCACACAATGGGAGAATACACAGGGAGGGGGGTCAAGGAATGCAGAAGGGGACAGAGTGTACCAGGGAGGCAGCTGGTGGGTATCTGACCACAATGGGGGAGGGGGATGAAGCCAAGAAGAGAGCAGGGTTCGGTGGCCCCTCTCTATTTAATGCTCCCCAGTAAAGTATTTTGCTCACGCATGCGGGGAAACACCAGGGGTTCCAAGAGAGAGGGAGCAGTGATGGGGGACGGGGGAATTCAGACCACACAATGCAGGGAATGCGGGGAGGGGGGGTTTAATGGGCAGGGGATCAAGGGGGACCGGAGATGCAGCAGGGGGAAAATCTGATCACACAATGGGGATGTGGGGGTGGGGGCAGGGGAGTTTTTTTTAGGGGGCATCGGCGGCCCTTTTTAATTCATGCTGCCAAGTAAAGTATTTCATTCGCGCATGCGGGAACTAACTAGACCGGCGTATGTTACGCAGGGGATACAGGTAGTTATTACTTTCATTATTTTTGTTTTTCAGTGATGAGATTTCAATAATCAGAACAAAGAACCGGATATGGACTTCTAGAAAACTGGAATTTTTTAAAAAGCTAATTAGATGCAAGATTGAATAAAATTTGCTAAGAAGTGTACTGATTTTAAGTGGTTAAAGCAATGTTTGCTGGTTTTAGAAAAAGCTGCTTAGATTTTCACAAAATTAAAGTTTTTGGTGTTGATGACTGGCAAGTCTTAGTGGGGGCGCTGGTGACCCCCAAACATACTGTGGCCAAGAGGACTTAGCTTGGTGAGTGAACAAACAGAATAGCAATCCGGCTGTACAAAATTGGGGTTCTAGACCAATTCCAGACCATTCCGGGCCAAATTAAGTGCTGGCTACCACTCTATGGACAAATAATTGTCCCCAGACCTGATGACTTTTCGAATAATTTTGACACTACATAAATGAAGTTAGAACGGATCTTGCTCATGTTTTTGCATTTTGTGTTTTTTGTTGTATTTTTCCCCATGATCACAAATATTCAAAATATTGACCATGTTATATGTATGTAAATTATGTTAGAAAATATGCAGTGGTGCGACGCGATTGAGTGAAAATGTCAAATCGTCGACTGCAAATACGATGTAGCAAAGGCTAATATTTTCTAGTGTTTTTGTGCTGAGGACTGGAGACCGGTTTGTCTTCGAAAATTTAAGTACTCCTGAGTTGAAGTGGGTTGGTGGTGTTAGTGTTTATCAAATCTTTTTCCTCTGGAAACTTATTTTACTATGGCATTCATACACCACTGTAATCGCCGTTTACCGGTATTTTGCCTGTAAATTATGTACGTATGTAAATAAGTAAGTTACTGAAGTTCAGTTAAGTCGATCCAAGGGAGGGGCCAAGGAGGCTGTGGCCCCCTCCAAGTCAAATAAACTCGGAAAATTGCCGAAATTGTCGAACCCCATCCTAGAATTTGTTCTGCTTCCGCCATTCAGTCGGATAAGCATCGGTCAGGATGAAGCGGAGACGTTTCAAATTTTCAAGTAACCGACTGACTAATAGTTCATTCTTGTATTAAGGCACTGGTGTGCTTTTTCAAGGTGTGAAGCACGCACCTTAAATGGCAGGGGAATGTGCACACCTTACAATGCGCAGGGGGACGAAACTCAAACTAATAAATGTATACCCGAAGTCCAAAGTTAAGCAGGATTAAAACAGAAGCCAACCAGCGTGAGTGTGGTAAGAATTGCGTTCTTTGGCATACTTGCTAACGCCAGATGTTTCAGCAGTATTACATGTGCGCCGTTGCCTGAAACTGAAACTTATCCCTCGAAGCAGGCGTGTGCTGCGCCAGCATCGCTATATTTGAATGTTGGCTATAGGGAAACTCCAAACAACTCTTAGTTGATTTTTTAAATTATTACTCCAACATTATTTGGCAAAGACCTACAATAAGCCTTGATGACGTGACACACACCTCTAATGGACTGTTACAGTTGAATAAATAACTTTGCTAAAGCATTAATTTCAGTTGAAAAAACTAAAAAAAAAAAAATTAGCTTTTTTGGGATCGTAGCCCCACTATGAAGACACTCCAATGTAATATTAGACCGCGCATCACGCGAAAACCACAAGGACTATCCAAACCAAACTTTGCAGGCAGCAGCACAGGAGTCTGGACAAGATTTATCAAAAAAAAAAAATCCGGAATCGGGAATGGGGTTGACCTACTATCAGGATGACAAAATGGACCAATAGCAAGAGCCAAACAACGAGATGGTAAAGTCGTTTCTATTGTTAAAGGCATCCGATTGTTAAAAGATTAATAAAGCGGAGCCCGCTCCATTATGTCGACAGTGGAACTGATGACGGCCCCAGTACTGATATATGAATTAACGTGAAAGAAACAAGCGTCCAGTATTCGGATATCTACAAAGTAGATCTAACTGCTTGGTGTAATTTCATCACCTGGTGAAATTTCATCACCTGGTGAAATTTCACTTTCAAGCTTTTTAGTTTTTACGAACAAGTGCAGGCTTTAAAAGTATTTGTAGAATGTTCTAAGATTTGCATGTATTACGTTCTACATCAAAGGTCAGTTGCATGATTTATAGAATTTGTACACGAGGTGATTGACAATTGAATTGTTCATGTGGTGTGTCTGTACATGCGATGAATTGTCAGTATACCATTTATTCCTCAAGGGTGCTGCAAAG
This sequence comes from Lithobius niger, assembly GCA_023313725.1. Classification (NCBI taxonomy): domain Eukaryota; kingdom Metazoa; phylum Arthropoda; class Chilopoda; order Lithobiomorpha; family Lithobiidae; genus Lithobius; species Lithobius niger. The sequence goes on along the minus strand of JAHWFP010054683.1, from coordinate 11,813 downwards.
CCGCCTCGAGGAGAATCTGTAAGGAGTGAATGTGAATGACCATGCCCTGTAGTCATTAATGGGTTTTCGAATATTATCATAGTCGTATTTGAGAATCCACTGCCTGTTCTTACCTTTTTGGCAGGGTCAGGTTCAATGATGAATGCTCGTCTCTGGGAAAAGCAGTCTTTCAACGCGTCAACATACATGTCTGCTGTTGCGGCTTCCAGATCATTTTTGCCAGCTAAACCTGAAAAAGGAGTTTAAGGAATTGTTAAAATTGTCATGAATGATCATAACGAATCAGACTACGACCAGTGATCAAATAATGGTAATTAATTCGATAAAGTGGTAGGAGTGCTCAGTCCTGCGTGCCGTCACTTCTGAATCAACGGCCTGAATCATGTCCTGTATCATTTCTTAACCCTTACTTCCTACTTGTAAGCATTCAGGAAGAATGTGTTTTCGTAATACTCATGTTAATTGTGCCATGCAGAAATAAAACATAAGACTTACCTAGCATAATTGTCCCTCTCCACATGGAGACAACTGCTATCAATCGTAAAGGAAACTTAAATCCTACAAGTAGGCCAATATATTCCCACCACTCTAAAACACCAGTGAGGCTCTCACTGTTCTCCCCCCCCCCCCCCCACCCAGGAACAGCTGCAGGGCCAACTTTTGGGTGGAATTGCTCCCCATGCAGAATCATCAGCGGTGTTAATATCAAATCCTTTTCTTTGAATATTACTTTTTTTTTCATCTTTTTTAACCTTGATTTATGTTTTATAAAAATGATTTAACATACCGTACTTTTAACACTGTTTTTGCACCCTTGAAAGTTCTGACTAGGGCGGCAGTTGCACCCCATGCACCGCCAGTCGGCCTGGCTCTGGTTGTCTTGACGTCATAATTTTAATATGTAGGCCTATTCGATACCAAGAAAGCAACTAAGCTTATTAAACTTTGGGGTAAATTAACCACTGGCTGGAATTAACAAGTAAAGGAGTACGGAAAGACGTAAGAAGCAGGCGTGTTACCAACTTTCAAGTTCCTTTTACATTTTTTCAATACTACAAAATTACATTTCTTTTTTAACTCTTTTCTTCAAAATCTAAGGTTGTGTTTTCATTAGCACTGCAGGCAGTGCTAATTAGACTTCGTTCGTTTGCACACGAGAATTTCAGAAAATTGGACAGGAGGAGGAGACGGAGGCGGAGCGGCTAACAATGTCAAAATGTTACAATGCTGCAACATGCAACAATAGGGTACCAATAGGCGAAGTGCACAATATCGGATTACAGCTCACTCGAACAAGATGCAACAATGGATGGTTGCCGGGAAACTAACATTGTCGTTGTTTGAGTTAGCTAGCTCGTTGTAGAGAACCAAAATTAAATGGTCTTGATTTTTCCTTAAATCTTCAAGTTTTAAACCATAGGGTGAAAAGGTTTAAATTTTGTTGGGCGGCCGACATGACTGAGTGACTTATTTACTTTTTCAATGCGGGCTTCGGGAGCGCCAGTTGAATTGTTTCCGCGATTGTTGCCACGATACTGAAACAATCCAGAATCAACTACTTGCCATCAAATAATAATCATGGGACAAACCTTCGGCGAAACCTAAACATAAGTATCCATTTCTAATGTTCCGTTTTTTTTGAAAACAAATCGTTGGACAGTGGACACATAAAATGGAAGCGAAAAAAGCCAACAAATTAACTGAGCAAAAAAACGGCTTCACCGTTTAGAAAAAAAACAGAGCTCGTATTCCCATACTCACAGCCCTGAAGGTACACGAATAAAAACGGATTAGAGTTCACTCGAACGTAACGAACTATAATTTGGACTCCCAATTCTCAAAACGTAAACCCACAAACACACACAAAATAGACTCCATAAACAGCAAAACGCTACAAAATTGAAAGATAAAAATGCGTACACAAAATTAACACAAATTATAGTTCAAATTATAGTTCGTTGCGTTCGAGTGAACTCTAATCCGTTTTTATTCGTGTACCTTCAGGGCTGTGAGTATGGGGATACTAGCTCTAATGTTTTGTTTTTTGCTCAGTTAATTTATTTTATTGTAGACCAAATAGTTTTGCTGATAGTACTTTTTTTAAAGTTTCCTTCCTAATGTTATTCTTGTGGCCATTGTAACTGGGTGCTCTGGGAGCTGGTAGTGTTAAATACAATTATTTGTCCCATATCAACCAAATTTAGGATAATACGTGAATTTATTTTTAAGTAATGGCAGTGCATGTCCTGATACAGGTATAGGTGATCGGTTAGTAACTGGATCGGGATCGTACCAGACTGGTGTGGGCAAAATATGAAGGGTACGGTATGGTATTCGTATTGGATGGGTTAAATTGGTATCGGTCAAAAGCGGCAATGGTTATCATCAAAGTAAAAAAAAAAATGAGAATAACTTCTAAAGAGTAACAAGAGCAACAAGGGGACGGGTAGAAGACGAATGGATAGTCAGATCAATACCTTTTCACAGCACAACAGTTTAATTGAGTGCTATTTACGAGTTGCCATAAAATTGATGTGAAACAAACTTCTTAGAAACGTAGCAATCAATGATGATCACTCATCTTCTTGAAACAAAATAGTACTTAGATTGTCATTAAGGTCAATAACGACTTAAGATATGGATGCATTTATCGACATAATGTTGGCAATACAATGGTATTGTAGCAGTGCATGTAATTACAAAATTTACCAACTCAGCGACAATGTTCTTCAGAGCTTCCTCTACCAAAAAATAAATAAAAAGCTTGGATAAAAAATAAAAAGTTGTGAGGACCACGCACTTAATGTTTTGATAAAAATGCTGACATCTGGCTCGTTACTACACAATTTACCAACTCAACAATGTTCTAGGGTACAGATTCTACAATAAAAAAAATAAAATAAAAAAAGCTTGTACGCAAAATAAAATTCTGAGGACCATACGTTTTTAATATCTCAAGAAAAATGCTGGAAATCCGGCAACGGAACGCTCATATTCAAAAAAAGTGTAAAACTATTAGGATACTCCATGACCAGAATACAGCCGGTGTGCATTAAAGGAAAACAAGCCAAACAACAAAAATACTATGCCAGAAATAATGTATGTAGTACAGCAAGCCACTTTTATGCACTTACGTTTCGGTGGACTGGATGTAAACTGGCAACCAAGTGTGTCCCCAGATCACTAAAATACCTCCTATATCGATATGTGTAGGATTTTCATTATTTGGCTATTAGGCCTTTTTTCCTTTATATAATTTACAACGATTTGTATGGTATTTATTTAATCCTTCGTTGAGCCTTGTATTTATTTGTTTTCCGTCTCCATTGCCTGTGGAGCCATTGAAAGGAGCCCTCGTCACTGCTGTGACCTGAACAAAGGTTCAGTGAGTCATCTTTAAGCCAGTGGAGGAGTGACATACAGATAAATGTTTTACAACTGTTAGTTGGGGACAGATTGGGTAGTCAAGTGAATATCTAGGTCATTGATAGAGGTTTGTTATTTAAATTCGTATTGTTTTAAACTGTATCGAAAATACACGATATTCCCACTTAAAATTACTACGTCCGGTGGAAACACACAGGATCCAAGGAATCTTTGTTCTATTCAAGGAATCTTCAGTTTGTTGTATGTCTAATCTAAATGTAAAATTAGGTTGTGTTTTATTCTAGTGCAAATAGTTCCATGGTTAAATTTTTTTTTAGTTTCTTTTCTAACGTTATTTCACTGGCCATCATCCCACGAGCCTTGAGTTCTGAAAGCTGGTAATGTGCCTTGCGAGAAGTGGATATTGGGCTTTTAAGTCGTTTTCTCAGACTACCCGCAGCAGTATTTCTGCACTTACCCAATTCCTTTGCTACATATCTGGTCAGAGCCAGGTTTTCTGCAAGAGTGTGGCCATCAACTTCTAGGATAGGTAGATGTCCAAATGGTGTCTCTGCAAAGAGGGAAAAAAAAGTGGTGTTGCCATGAGTACACTGCTGCTATACAGGGTGTACCATTGCACAAATTCAATGCGAATATCATCATATTAACATAAGTATATTTTATATTTACAAACTTACTTGAAGAGCGTTAATGTTTTCTGTGTATTTTTCAGGTTTTAAAATGTTGAATTCTTTTGTTTATGTGGTCTTAGCTTCCTTTAAGTTTAAAGATGTCCACAAACATATGCTCTGGATTTTTTTAAAATTGCTACTTGGTTACTTCAAAAGAGATTTAAAAAATAGGGCTCAGGTTCTTGGAGCAAAATTCAATTGTTTGTCGGAAAAGTTTGTACTAATTTGTCAAAACTTTTGGAATTTCTTTTTTTATTAGGTTTTCCTATGGTGCGGTCATGGAATAATTCTTGTAACATTAACGGTGCTTAACTTCGATGTACACAAACAAAATATATTACTAGTCCCAATATCCCAAGTGCTCCCATCAATCGATGATTTGTGTGTTTTAACACGAAACTCTTTTCCAGATTTAATTTCCCGAGAAATTAAGGGAAATTTGCTGGAAAGGAAGTTTAGTGCTAAAACGCAGAAATTATAGATTTCACAAAAGCACGAGTGGCATTCGGTGTGAGAATTTTTGGTTTCTTCCGCAAAACGATTCTCCGAAGTAATTTTGATTTCCGATTTCGATTTACAAAGTATTTTCTATTTACCATGTTTTATTTTACGATTTTCCCTCTATTTGCCGTAGCGATACTAGCCCCATCCCATTTCGACATCTTACCGGTAATTTCATTTGGTTCAGCATTAGTATTTCGCTATTAAGTAGGCTTATACCTCATTTGTGTGCTGCTCATAAACGAAGTTAAACGTAAAGCTCCGAACCCTCACAAGAAGCAGCTTCGTGTTTTCATCCGACAATTTACGATGGTGACGTCATTGATCTAACATGGGCATAACAAGAATGAAAGTAAACCGATTCCTCTAAGTGAAATATACTGTATAGACCTGTGGTTTGTTGATTGGCAACCATTCAGCAACTAGTAAAGCTGTGATGCATATAATTACTGAGTAGAAAAGTGTAGCCTTCTCAGTGGAAGTGGAGCATGGTGCTTGTTTTGCAGAAAGAAAATAAAAAAAATGTCAGTCTTAATACCGTTAATACACAAAAATCGATAATTTGTGTGTTTCAGTACGAAACTCATTTCCAGATTCATTTTCCTGAGACCAAAGGTCTTGGGAAATTTGTTGGAAAGGAGTTGAGTGCTAAACTGCACAAATTATCGATCTCGTAAAAGCACGAGTGACATTCGGTGTGATAATTCTGGTTCTTTCAAAAAATGAATTCTTACTAGTTTCGATGTCACATTTTGATTTACGATGTATGAACAGTCAATGTTTACCATAAAAGTGTAAGTATACTAGCCCATCGATTTTAAGATGTTTTCAATGTTTACATGTATACGATGTTTAGAATTTACAATGTTTTCCTCTATTTGCCGTAGCGGCATTAGCCCCTCGCATCTCGTCATCCAACCTGTAATTTAATTTGCTTCGGCGTTGCTATTTCGTATTAAGTAGACCGATTCACCAAGTTAAAGGTACGCTAACGAGAAACATCTTTGTGTTTCAGTAAAAGTCCAACGATTCACGAAAGTAACGTCATTTCCCGCGCTTAACTACGAATCCTACGCGAGGCAGCTTCGTGTTTCAGTGAAAGCCCCGACGATAAACGAAGTCGACAGCATTTCCTGAACACGGGCATGACTCTATGCAAGTAAACAGCTTGCTGTAAGGGAGATATACTGCCAAGATTTGAAGTTTTGTTCGTCAATGACCAATCAGTGACGAGTAATGCTTCGATCTGAAAATTACTGAAGCGGAAAAGTCTAGGTAAGTTCGAGCATGGTGGTCGTTTTGGAGAAGAAAACAAAAATTCTCGTATTAAAGCAAAAACAATAAACCGTGAAGACTCGTACGATTGGTGTATTGATTGAGTTTGTCATTGTAATCAGCAATTAAAGAACGAAATATTACTATTATCAACTGAACAAAAACGGCTTTTTCAGTTTAGAAAAAAAGGATTAGAGTTCGTATCCCATATTCACAGCTCTGGAGGTACTCGAATAAAAACGGATTGGACTTCACCCATGCAACGTACTATAATTTGAACTCCAATTCCAGGGAACAAGGACTATTTCTACTTAGTGGTTAGTCAGAAAGTGAACGCTGTACGAGTTTGAAATGTTCAATGTTTGTATGCGTGTCCATGATTGTGTGCACTTAATTTCTGTATTATGCAGGTTTTTAAAAATATTTTTCCATGTTTGTAGTTTTATATTTTAAGTTTGTTTCGTGTGAGTGCCTATATGTGTATTTTTGTGTGTATTTTATAACTTGTGAAACAAGCAGACTCCTAGCTACAGCAGTTTTATTTTTGCCTGTGTTTGTGTTTAATGGTTTAGTTCTAGTTTGTGCGAGTAATTACGTGTTCATTTTGTGTATGTATTTTTCCTCTTTCAATTTTGTAAACGTTTTGCTGTTTATGGCGTCTGTTTTGTTTGTTTGTGGGTTTAGCTGTTTCATGTGAGTGTAGTTTCTTTTGTGTGTACTTTTTTTGTGTGTGTGAATACCACGCCTCGCCACTAGATTCTGTTGTAACCAAAGTGTTGTTAACCAAACTGCAGTTTAAATAACTCTGTGAATTTGTCAAATGTTATAATTTTGCCTTTTAAAAAAAAATGTTTAAAAAAAATTAAAATATACCCATACAAGTTAAAACAGTTAACAACATTTGCTAACAATGGCGTCTAGAGACAAGAAATGGTACGGTACTAAAATTTGTTAAATCTAAAAATTCTTTTTATTGTATAAAAATGCTACATGAACAGATTTTAATTGTTGTTTTTGGTATACAGGACTTTTTTTTACAGTACAATATGGTAATTGGGTCGGCCACGAGAGTTGATCCAGCATTCGCTCGGTTTGTAGGCGAGGGCAAGCCTGACCACTGAGCTACTCTTGCTGGCTTTAATCGGGGTTCCCAGGTACCCATCACAAAGCTCGCAGTGCGCCTGACAACCTACTTTTTGCCCATCTTATACGGGACATGTAAGCTATACGTGGGATCCAGGGGGTTAAAAGAGTTAGAATAGGCCTAATATTCTAATAATTGTAAATTACTTTACTTGCCTTTTAATTGAGGGCTCGTTCTTTTTTGTGTCGATTTATGTGGCATTTTTTTTAGTTATAAACTAATTTCTGGTGAATTTCCCTGAACAATGATTAACGTTTGATTACTGAGCGTTAAACTTTCAAATTGATTAAAAAACTTAAATCCACAAATACGTAATAGAAAGCGTGTGAAAAATGTGAAATTAATAATATAATAATATAATAATAATATAATTTACCACATAGTGGAAAGGTAACAGAAGGGCTTGGGACCGCTTACTCTGTTCCTGGTTAAAAGTGAAATAACGGTATTTATATAGTCAGTTGATTAGTCAGTTCAAAAGTCAATGTGAAGACAGACAGACCAGGGTTGGAAATCATGATTATTTTAAAATAATCAAATTAATCAGATTATTTTGATTATAATCAAGATAATTTTGATTATAATCAGATTTTAATAACACGGTAATATGACAACAATAATTATGACGCAGTTATAAAATGGCTTGAGTTTGCTCTATTTCTTGCTTGGCAGATTGTAAATGTCAATATTACAGAGGGGAAAGCCAAAGAAAGGCTCACAAGAAATAACTAAATACAGATGCAAACCTATTTACGTTGCCTTTTGGACTTATGTCAGACTGTCTGAGCGGGGAATCGAACCCAGGACCTTTGAAACCAAAGGCTGAGGTCCTACCGCTGAGCCATACTGACACGGCCTCAATATTAACATGCACACTGCAGTACAGTAATATTACTAAGTGAAGTTGGTGTGGGTCTTGTGGCACACTGGCACATTCCTCACATACGAGTCGATTAAATGAACACAGTAACGTCAGCTGCAATTGCTAGTTGCCTGCTAGAAGCACACAAGTCCTTTAGTTCTTCCTTGGGTTAAGGTTTGAATGTTACCATTAATTTTCCTGCTTTGGCTGTTCCTAGTCGGTTGCGTATTCTTTTATGGATCGAGCCAAAAAAGTAGAAGACATACGTTCCATGACTGCAGAAGTTCAACAGGAGTGAGTTTTTTTTTGGCTGTTTTAAGTTCTTTTGTACTTGATATCAACAGTTTTGTGTCAACCTGGTCCTTGATAAGAAAGTCAATTTCAATGTCAATCAAATGATTATAATCGTGATTAGGTTAGGTTAGGTTAGGTTAGGTGATGATTACAATCACTTGATTATAAATCTAACAACCCTGCGACACATCACAAGATAAGCCGCTCTTCTGCTCAACTCTGCACCGCGCACCACTAAAATATTAAAGCATAGAGGGCAGGATGAGAGACCCCATTTAATCCAAGCGGAAAGTCCAGGATCTTTTACATGCCACAATCGACATGATCACGAGACACCACAGGGTCCTTCTCCTCCCGAAAAGTACCAGGGAGTAACACCGTAACAATAGAAGTCTTGGAACATATTTTAAACGGATATTGTTTATTGCTACTTAATTTTAAAGTTCTCCTTCGGCAAACGAAGGAAATGAGAAATTGCCCCTTTCACCCAACAACGGTACTAGACCTTTCAGAACGGCGCGATTTACACCAAACCTTGGCCATTCCTAAACAATAGCCTGCGGGCGCTATGCATCCTTGCGCATTGTTTAGGAATGGACCGCGGTTTTCGCGCATTAACTCTTAATTTCGTTCACCCAAGTCACCATGCGCAAAATTTCACGTAAGTCGGAAAAATGTGTCATCTTTTCACATAAACATAATAGAAAGATTGTCTCACAAGTATTCTCAATTCACTCAAGTAAGATGAGATTTTCGCTGTTCGTGTCGTTGTGGTGTGGAACTCCCTTCCTAAACACGTTATGTCGGCGCCATCCGTACCAATCTTTAAACGACGCTGTCTTTTTGGCCCCCAGAACAAGTTTTTAAAACGCACCTACTAACGCTCGTTCGCCGTTTCTTTTATTGCTGAACTCCTGGAGCCATAAGAGGCATGCCATTCTGTGTCCTAGCCTGCACTTGCAGACAAATTGAGATATTAGTATTAGCATAGCCGGCAAGCAGTGCTTATTACAGTTCGTTTGCGCACGAGAATATTCAAAAAGTGGACAGGCGGAGGCGGCGCGGATAACAATGTCAAAATGTTACAATGCTGCAACATGTAACAATGAGGAAACAAGATGCAAGATCAGATTATAGCTCACTTTACTTTTACTTTTAATTCACTACACGAGCCTACAGACCAGTCATACGCTCGACGCTAAAACTTAATCTACAACTCACTCGAACAAGATGCAACGATGCTAGGGTACCGGGAAAGTAACATTGTCGTATTAGCTTCGGGGCGGCTCCATTAAATATAGTCAATCGTTGTCGAGAACCAAATGAAATGGTCTTGGTTTTCGATTTAATATTTCATTTTTAAACCGTCTGGTGCAAAGTCTATAATTTTGAGGCCTCAAAATTGGACGGCCGTCATGACTTTTCGTCTTATTTACTTCTTCAATGCAGGCTTCGGGAAGCTAGTTGAATTGTTTCCGCGATTGTTTGCCATAATACTGCATCTGCTTGCAACAATGCAGAATCAACTATCCATCAGTTGATACTCTACAAACACGCTAGTGTGTTGCCATCAAATAACAAACATGGAAAAAAACTTGGGCAGAACCTGAACAGAAATACGCATTTCTAATATTTCGTTTTTTCGCAAACAAATTTGGGTGTACAGTGGACATACCGTACACATGACAGACCACACCGTAGCTATTACAATAAAAATGAAGAGAAAAAACCAACAAATTAACTGAACAAAAAACGGCTTCGCCGTTTAGAAAAAAAGGATTACAGCTCGTATGCCCATACTCACACCTGTCAAGGAAAACGAATATAAACGGATTAGAGTTCACTCGAACACAACAAACTATAATTTGAACTCCAATTCCAGGGAACAAGGATTGTCACATGCCAGCCTACACACAAAATACACATAACCACTCACAAGAATCAGACTTAAAATGTAAAACGCAGACAAATTTTGAAAAAGCCAGTATAATACACAAATTAAGTGCATGCACATGCACATAACCATTGAGTAAAATGTATCCTTGTTACCTGGAATTGGAGTTCAAATTATAGTTCGTTGCGTTCGAGTGAACTCTAATCCGTTTATATTAATTTTTCTTGACAGCTGTGAGTATGGGCATTATACGAGTTCTAATCCTTTTTTCTAAACGGCAAAGCCGTTTTTTGTTCAGTTATAATTATGGATACTTACTTGGTTTCATGGCGGGCCATTCTTCTCTCTTTATCCTATGATCATCGTATGCCACCTCTTTGTATGCCAACATATATCTTAGTGGTTCAACAATACCTCTAGCATCAAAGTAGGTTAACTTGTAGTTGGGGGCCATATTTAATCAAGACAAATATCTGCTGAAATAAACAAAAACACAAGGTAACTGGCCATAATTTTAACGTTACACGGTGTAAGACTCCATCAATACCACACCCTCCTCTCCAACATATTATAATTGAGTATTCAATAATTATTAAAAAAAATTATAACGAAAATACCTGAGTAACGGACAAAAAAAGGATAAGGGTTCTGCGAGGGACAGTGCAGTGATCAAAACAGTGATTAGTGCAGTGATCAGTGTTGTTAAAAACAAGTTAATGAGGCGTACAAGGAAAAAAATTACGAAAATAAAACAATGCATAATTTCATACTTTTATCCTTGTCACACTGAAGAAGGCATCAATCACTTTATTAACTCTTTGGAGTCGAAATATTAGTTTATTGTTCATGCTTTGTATGAGCGTACAACATGTTTTTAAGCATATAAACATAGGACAATGACGATCACTGGATTGTCGCGGATAGTTAAGGGCCAAATCTTTTTTGCCAAATTTCTGCCGTTTTGTCAATTTTTGACCGATTTTGACTTTCCAATACACCATTTTTATCGTCTCGACGAGACGTTTCTAGTAGCCAGTTCAATAAAAAACCAATAAACATGTGGATAACCATATGATAAAAACAGATTATCTGGAGACAAAATCTTTTGACAATTGAAGATGAAAGTTGCAGTCGCAGACAGTTGCAGAAAGTTCTGCTTCTGGGGTTGTCTATTAACTACGATCTATAAGCAAGTTTGAAGACAGGCAGAATAGGCCTACTACATCCTAAATTGTTGCATATTTCTGAGAATAGTTTTTTGACTCAATCGCTTGCGTCATTATTCGCTTGCAGTGTTCGCTCCGGTTTGTAAACTAATGCTTCATAGCATATTCTCTTCCTGGGCCAAGTAAATGATCTTCAGTAGAACTCTGTTAAATGCCTGTTTACTCTATTTACCAATTCATTTAATTAGTTATAAGTAAACCATAGTTCGATTACTACCCAGCATTTTTTTTCCCTGTTCAAGGTTGTTTTTTTTGTTTTTTTTTTGTGGTTACAAAAAAAAGACAAAACAACATTGAACAGGGAAAAAAAATGCTGGATAGTAATCGACCTACGGTTTACTTATAAATAATTAAATGAATTGGTAAATAGAGTAGACAGGCATTTAACAGAGTTCTACTGAAGGAAGAGATGCCATGAAGCATTAGTTTACAAACCGGAGCGAACACTGCAAGCGAATAATGACGCAAGCGAATGAGTCAAAAACCTGCCACCACGCGCGAGATTTGTTGTAGAAATGAGAAAAGAAGTGACCACGTTGTTTCAAAGCGTCTGAAATTA
>JAHWFP010054681.1:0-10427 GCA_023313725.1 Lithobius niger | reverse complement strand
CAAAGAGAACAGAGTTGCTCGTCACAGTTAAGAACAGCTCACCAACAGCAAAATGTGGGCGAAGAGTTTGTATCTAAAATTGGAGATCTAATGCTTATCAAAGAGAACAGAGTTGCTTGTCACAGTTAAGAACAGCTCACCATGAACAAAATGTGGGCGAAGAGTTTGTACCTAAAGTTGGAAATCTAATGATTATCAAAGAGAACAGAGTTGCTCGTCACAGTTAAGAACAGCTCACCAACAGCAAAATGTGGGCGAAGAGTTTGTATCTAAAGTTGGAGATCTAATGCTTATCAAAGAGAACAGAGTTGCTCATCGCCTTTGGCCTTGGAAAGTTGTTGAAATCCTCAATTGAGGTCGAAACAATAAAATCCGTTCTTGTCAGTTAAGGCTGAAAAATACGACTCTGGTTCGTCGGCCGGTTCAATTATTATTTCTACTGGAATCGTAAACCGCTGAACCAGGAGTGTAAAGTATTTTATTGTGGCATGGCCACATTAGTGGATGAGGACAATAGCTCGTGTCTGTAGTTTTTTGTATTGTTAAGTTTAGCCATTGTAGTCAAGCAAGATACTTATAAGTTGTAGAACAAATAGTTTTACAGTAAATGTTCATTTCTCGTTGCCATTAAGTTAGCGTTCAGTTTAATTGTGCAACACTATAGCTATGTTTCTTCCAATGTCAACTGAGATAGTAGCTGCGTTCCTCGCTGCGAGGAACGCAGCTACTATACTCAGTTGGCCTTGTTTTTTCCATAGCGATTTTATAGTGTGGTTCCTGTAATCTCAAACACTCCTAACCAACGTTCTTCTTCATATAACATGCCTCCGACCCAACTAAAACGATAGGCTACTTGAATCGATAGGGGACCTTGCAATTGGCCTGTCAATAGAAACAATTAGGCCTTTCTGGTTTGATGACTGAACGCAATTCAGTGCCTGATTGGAAATGTTAGGCCGCCACCGAATCGCTCTCGGCCATCATAAGCAGGTCGTAAAAGTAGGAGCAAGCGGGGGTTCGCTTTCGATTTTACGATCAAAAGTATAATGAAATCTGCGAAGTAAACAAAGTGCTGCAACTCGTGTCGCAGTGACCGGGTTTTCATGGAACTGCATTTAAATGGTTGCAAAATCTTGGGTGATTACAAACTTCAAAGGGAAAACTCGGCATTCCGTTTATGTTTTATCAGCGAATCACTGCAAGCGTTTTGGAAATTGCTGCGTGATTGATTCACGACATGTTTGTCCCATAATGGCCCGAGTTCCACAACGTAATAAAACGAATAAACGAAGAGCATTAACAAAACAGTTGGTCAACTAAACTACAATTTGGTAAATTGATCAGTTTGCCCTTCTGAAAGTCCGACTTCTAAAGGAATAGTGAAGACAATGGCAGGCAGTTCTCTCCCCAAAAACCTTTCTGCGGAGCTACATGGATGAAACATGGTCGTTACAGACACAATTTTAAAGGAGATTTTCGACAATTTTCACTTATATATACAATTCTTGGCCCTATTTTATACGCTTAAACACAAAAAGAACATAAAAATAATTAACCCCAGAAAGCGCACACAAATCTCGTAAGTAAACGTATTTAATCTTAGAAAGAGCAAACAAATCTAATCATATTTAAGCGCATTTAGCCCTAGAAAGAGCGCACAATCAGTCCTAAAAGGTTTAAGGTAAATTCTCAGCCCCCTCCCTTTAGTCTTGTATGTGTGCATTGGGTAGAGGCAGGATTGGAACGGGCGTCCACTTGGTTTGGAGACCAGGGTTCTGTTCACTTTGTTCGGGGTTCACAGGGATTCCTCTCAAGCTTGCGTTGCGAAGGAGACTTAATATCTGCTCTGTTTCTTTAAGGATAACTGGTCAAGAATTTGTATGTCATACATATCTAATAACTGGTCAATGAAACCCTAAAGAGACCACACACTCGACCCTAAAGGTATAGAGCCGATTTTTAGCCCAATGCCTTTTTCTGTAAATCCCGTGCGTACACTATTTAGAGGCGGGATTCGAACCGCCGTTCCCTTGGTTTGGAGTCCAAGACTGGGCTGCTGCTTTTCACTTTACTCGGGATCCCGAAGCATCCCTCGTAAAACTCTCGTTACACGTGGGATTCTAAAATCGGCCGTGCTCTTTCTACGATTAAGTAGCCGGTCTTCCACTGAGAACTTTTCTAAGTCAACAAACAGCTCAGCACTGTCGTCACAGTTAAGTTACTCCCACACGTGCGATTAACTTACCGATCCCTCAGCGTGATAATGGATCGTATACTCGTCAGCTGTTCGTGGCGGTTTTTCCGGTGAGTCCGCCGACTGCAGATGGCGGACTAAAGATGGCCATTTTTTTGCATCGCTAGGATTATTCCTGTAAACGTAGTCAACAAATGGTGCAAACTGTCACACAGAGCGTATTAAGCTAAGAGAAGGTAACAAAACTCGCTCGGCAAAAACTAGAAATAAATTTATTTATTTGGCTGGTATTTCACTTTAAAACTGCTTAGTAACGCCTTTGACAACGCAAGCATAATGGTGAGCGTAAGCTCATGCGTACGCTGAGGCAATGAGTCCATTTATAAAATAAAAAAAGTGAAGTGTAACATCGTTTTGATGGAGGCGACGTATTCGGGTCAGATCGGCTGCTGATTTTTACGGTTAGGTTAGGAAAGTATGGACCCTAACACGTTTTTTAATTAAATGAGAGAAGCACCAAAATCTTAAACGTCATAAATGAACAACCAAAAGGTGCACAAATAAAGATATCAAACAAAAAGCTGGTGAAATGCTTCAGTCACACAAATTAAAAACACAAATAAACCAAGCGACATAAAAACTAAACAAGCAGCTGTAGCGACTACCTTGTCGCAACCGGTCGTGTCGTATACTTCCGCCACTGTTGAGGCGCACTCCTCTATCAGGGTACGTTTATGCAACAAGACCTTCTCGCTCGCCGAAAGCTATTTGCTAGGCAACTGTTATTTATTTACGATTAATTTCCCGTTTCTATTAAATGAATGCGGTAATAGGCACCAAATTAAATGTATTAAAAATCACAACACGGACAAAGAACAAAGTGCAACAGTCATTTTAAACATTGCTGCAACATTGTTGCCATTTCACGCTATTTACAAAGTTTGCTATTCTCCCTGAAAAAACAGCTTCTTATAGCAGTGATCAAACGACGGTAGAATAAATAGCTACTCGCAGCGAGAATTCAAAATCCAACATGGCGTCCATTTCGGAGTTATCGATTCGAAGACAACCCTTCGAATGCCGGTATTCAGGAATCTGTCCGTCGTCTTGTACTGCAGTAAAAATTGTTTTCTAGCTGTCATAAATCGACGCTGTCATGTTGCAAGCATCGTACGTCGTGTCGCGAGGCACGAGGGGAAAATTTGCGTCCGCTTTGTTGCCATGGTTACTACGTAGTACGTATAAACAACTTGAAAGCCGCATTCTCCGACAAAAGCGAGAAGCAGCCAGCAGATTTAGTATTGACCAAGTAAAAGCTAGTAAGCGAGAAAATTGTCCTTGCGTAAACGCGCCTTCATGCACTGCAGCGCGATCTCTATTATACTGCAATCTAATTGTAGTAACCATTACAATTGCAGGTTAAAAATGTGTTAGCTTTTAGGTCTAGTTTTCTATTTTAGGCCTAATTTTGTTGCTTCCGTTTTAATTTCGTAAGCAGCAGCTAACGAAGAATTTGATTCGAGAGTAGGACTATTCATTCATGCAACACGGTGTCGAGACTTCACGTTGCCGTGGGAATGAAGAATCTTTAAACTGTTAGACGCAAGCATGTTAAATACGACGATCAAACGTTATTATTTCATTCAGTTACGTCGAAAAAGCCTGTTAGATGTAAGGAGGGAACGATGTTTTAATTTGCCGTGTTTTTAAAGGCCACTTGACAACTGTCGAAAAAGGTGACGGACGGACGGTCGGACAAGTCGTTGATAAACTTTTCCAAGCTTTTGCTAAAACAGAACCTAGGTCGGCCTTGGAATACCTACAATAAAGCACCAGAGTTTACCTCCTACGAATGTACTACATTTTAGTGCACTTTTGCGCACATTTTTGGATGTTAATTTACATATATGACACGTTTTTCATATCTAGGTGTTTGATTTTGTCAGCTTTTTCCGGCCGTGAATGGTGCTGACATGTATGGTTAACTCTTTTCTTCTTATAAAAACGTACCCGAATGAATTCGTAATGTTCGTTTCTCACTTATCTTTCAAAAAAAGCAACTCTTTGACATCACACGAAAGAAATAACATCTTTTAGTAGTCATGAGCCACAAAATTGGTATTTGTGTGGAAGGAAGGCGTAGGGAAAACGAGTCAGCGCCATCCATTGGCAGAAAAAGCCAACCAAATTATGTCGATGAAAAGAACTTGTATTAATTGTGTAAATCGTCCTTACATCAATCATTCCTACTGCGGGTAAGTAAAATACGGTAAAATGGTAAAAAATTTAGATATATAAATGTAACTGCGGAAATTTCGCTTTAACAAAATGGCTGTCGCTGTGGATGTTCCTGGAAGGAAGTTGGGTCGTGAAGTCTGCCCTTTGCCGACCTCCGGTAAACGTCGTCCCTCATGTCAACGTCTTACCAGACGAGCAATCCTCATGGCTGTTCGTTTAACGGGAGTGTAGGGTTTTAGACTTGTAATTAGGCGTATACCGTAATGGAGTTGTGAAGACCTCGATTACTTGCTCGAGCGACAGTGCATTCGTTTTTCGATATTCCCATTTCCGTCTTACTCCGCAAGTCCTAGATGATATGAAGCAAGCGAACACTGATAGCTCTGCCACCACGCTCGAGATTTGCTGTAGAAATGATAAAAGAAGAAGCTTCCTTATTTCAAACATGTGAAACGTATGAATACGAGACCGGTATATGAGGTTGAAAATTCAAGACGAAACCGGAGTGAACCGCGACGAGAAAAGGCCGCGATACTTTGAAAACTCGAGTCGAGAAAGTGAAGAAGCGTGGCTATAGTTTGTTCCACATTATGTTTGCATGAAAGTGTGACTGTATGACGCCACGTTTCCTTGCACTACGAGTGGGATATTTACGCGTTTTCTTTTTTTTTTGCACTCGTATTGGAAGGAAACATGGTAAACTTTAAACATTTAGTGTGCAGAATGCACAAAACAACTACAAATGATAAAAAATGAACATTATTACTGCTAAAAATGTCTCGTCTCGGACTTTTAAAGCAGGCTCACATCTCGGTCTTGCCACATCTATATACTTTGTTCCACATTGTGTTTGCAGGAAATTGACTGTATGACGCCACGTTTTCTTGCACTACGAGTGGGATATTTACGCGTTTTTAATATTTTTTTTTGCACTCGTAGTGGAAGGAAACGTGGTGTCATACAGTCAATTTTTTGCAAACATAACGTGGAACAAAGTATATAGATGTGGCAAGACCGAGGTTGTGAGCCTGCTTTAAAAGTCAAGACGAGACGCGACATTTTTAGCAGTAATAATGTTCATTTCTTATCATTCGTAGTTGTTTTGTTCATTCTGCACACTAAAAGTGTAAAGTTTAAAGCGAATGACATGAGGCAGGGCGTTTTCCGGGACTCGGCAAAGGGCAGACTTCACGATCCAACTACCTTCCAGTCTATTCATTAAAGCGACAACCATTTTAATTGAGTAGTTTCAACACTTTAAGCAGATAAGAAGGAGTGACAGCCAGTATCGTGCATTTTAATGTAAAAAGACACTACGATTCGGGAAGTCAACCTCTCATCTTCAGGTGAAAATAAAACACTTTAAATCATTAAAATTCGTGGCAGTACTGCCGAGTCACCAAATCCATAAAAAAACAAAAACATTCAGGCATGGGCCAGGCCTAAAGCTTTAAAATTTAAAAAGTATTTTACATGTTTTAAAGGGTAAACGGAAAAAAATCCAAAGGAAAAGAATTCACGGAAAAAATCCAGGAAAAAAGATCCACAGAAAAAAAATCCAGAGGAAAAAAAATTAAGAGGAAATAAAATCCAAAGAAAAAAATCCAAAGGAAAAAAAAAATCCGTGGAATCCAATGTTATTTTTTTATTTCATTTTTTTTTTCTGTAGCTTAGTATGTTCACATCTATCTTTTGGACGATAGACTCTACCAGGTCCCAGGTACCGGATTAGGGTATCTGGTTCACTTCTGATTCGAAGTCGTCTCTCCATTGCCAGAAAATTGTGGCACTGGCTTTCCGTCGACTCGCAATTATAAATAGGTGTTTTACCTCTGGTAATTTCTCCACTAAGTCTGGGCTTTCAAATAGTTGTGCGACCACTACTCAAATATGTAACTCCGGTGTAGTCCCCTTTCCTATTAAAAGACATCGACTTGGTCGTATCGGTCCAGCGTCGTTTTGCCAAGGGGCTGCCTGGTCTGCATGACTATTCTCCCGAAGCATACAATAAATAGGAAAGGAAACATGGCGCCCCCTCCCCCCCACCCAGATTATTAAAGTGCAAAAAGCAAAATTTAAAAGCCTCTATAAGTTAAAAATAACACTCGTTTAAAAATAGCATGGCCAAATGAATGGATATAGGCAGGTAGCGTAGGGCCACGAATACCTTACCACCAAGGTTAAACCTGCCAAGGCCACAAAGCTCCCCGATGGCATTATAAAACGTGTAGGAAGGGGAGGGGAGATGGTTAATTGTTTTGCAATATCATTAAGTATAATTTTAAAAAGTACAAAATATCAACCAACGTAAGTTAATGGTCACTGTATTAAAATGGAAGGGGGTGTCCCACAACACCAAACCTAGTTCAAAGTTCGTTTGTTAAAATGTATTCGCAAAGGCCTCACCGTAATCGGATGGTGCGCAATTACTCCCAAAAACTCATTTAATTCTCGACTGTGTATATTGCTCACACAGGGCTTTAAGTTTTCGTTGTATATCCTCGTAAATGCTTAGTGTTTTCTCTTGATCGGCAGCTTTTTCACATTAAAAAATTGCGGGAAAAAAGAAAACAATGGCATTGGATTTTTATTCCGTGGATTTTTTCTATGAATTTTTTCCCTTGATTTTTTACCGTGGATTTTTTTTCCTAGATTAGTTTTAAAGTGTTTTATTTTCACCTGAAGATGGGAGGTTGACTGCCCGCAACGTAGTGTCTTTTTAAATTGTGCACAACAGTGGTTGTCACTCCTTCTTATCTTAGCAACCATTTTAAAGCGAACCATTATTTTATTAAAGCAAGTATCTGAGTTTTCGATCCTATTAAAGCCTTAAGCCTTAAACACGTAAGTCTTCTCAGACAGAAGAAAATTTCGTGTGAAGCGATGCGTTACTATGTGGCTGCAAGGTCAAAATTGCTGCCCTCAAGTAGTGAGTGTGGCGTTTATTGGCCAATTTTGACGTCTTGGGTAAACCATCCTGCAACGCCACGCAGCCGCGGGTAGCCAGTCTGGTTAGAACTTCAGACGCAAAACCAATGATCGATATCTACTGTGAAGACAGTTTTACGCAACTAATAAAAGTTTTTCTCATCGATATAATTTGGTTGGCGTTTTCAACTGCCAACAGATAGCGCGGAATCATCTGCCCTACTCTTTCTATCCATGTATTAAATACTGGTTTTGTGGCTCAAGACTACTAAAAGATGTTATTTAAAGTAAGTAAGTAAGTAAGTAAGTTTATTCATTCAACACAGATTACACTATTAAGCACAAAAGCAAACACTCATTCCACAAGAGCTAATGCTCGCGTGTGGTTTGAGAGCAGCAGATAAAAAAAACAATTGAACTGGCACTTTTGCACACAGAATGAAAGGTTATAGGCGCCACAGGAACGACTGCAAAACAACATTGAAATAAAATAAAAAAGGGCATCGATAAATATACATATATATATATATATATATATATATATATATATATATATATACAACAAATGTATGAAAAGGAAGATAAAAGCAGAATACAAAGAGGAGTGAAATATATAAATCAATCTCAAAGAAAACACGATTAAAGCAAAAACAAACAATTTACAGACAATTATTAGTTAGTATAGTCAAACTATAGTCAACAATTGGTACCGTTCAAAACCTATTTTGAATTGTTGAATAATATAATAGGTTAATAGTCAATACTTATAGTAATAAATTGCAGATCCAAAAAAATAATAATAATAATAAAATAAAAGACAGAAAGCTGCAAAACATCAAAATTGACAGAAAGGTAATAGCACGTTCAGCACACAATGCTAAACTGCTTTCTAGACAGTTTCTGTCCAGGTTAATCAACCACCCAAACAGATGTTTCTGAAACGTGTGCTGATTAGTAATTTCTTTAATCTTTACAGGCAGGTTATTGTGAAATTTGCTGCCAAGGTATAACTTACATTTGTGTAGACGTTCTTTAGAGACTTTTGGTTGCATTACGTAAAACAGTGATTCATTCCTTTGTGTGATGACAAATATTTACTTTTTTGGAAAGATAAGTGAGAAACGAACACATACGAATTAATTCGGGGACATACGTTAAAAACAAAGGAGTTAACCGTACGTGTCAGCACCATCCGTTGGCGGGATACAGATGTGAAAAACGAGTTAAATGTGTAAATTAAGAGCCAAAAGGTGCCGAAATAAACACCAAGACACATAGTGTGAAAAGTCAAGATGAAACCGAGGTAAAAGACGACAAAACGAGGCCGAGATTTGAGGTTGAAAAAATAAAGATGAGGCGAGATGAAGCGTGACTAGATGAGACGAGACCGAGGTATGAGTTTGAAAATTCAAGACGAGACCGAGATACGAGGCAGAAAAGTCACGACGAGCCCGCGTGATGTGGGGTTGGAAAGTCAAGACGAGACCGAGGTGAAGCAGGAGATGAGATGAATACAAAATATGAGGTTGAAAAGTCAAGACGAGACCATGATAGGAGACTAAAAAGTCAAGACGAGGCCAAGGTGAAGCATGAGATGAGATGAGACCGAAATATGAGGCTGAAAAGTGAAGATGAGACCGGGTTGAAGTATGAGACGAGACCAAAATATGACGCTGAAACGTCAAGACAAAACGGAGGTGAAGCATGAAGAGACGAGACGGGGTTAAGAAGTTAGATCATGGGTCGAGTTTTCGGCCGAGTCTCGTCCTGCCTTTTCCAAATCGCTATGCATATATCGGCACTGGCGTATCGACATATAATGGGATCGGTTTGGTTTGCCTACTATGCTATCGGATCGAATCTGTAAGAACCTATACTCGGCTGATCACTAACATTCCCTTTCCTCTTTTTGGTTTTGTAGTATAGCGGTATTATGAGTTGACAAATTATGACGTCATAACTCCGATGAAAGTGGTTTCATTTTACCAGATGCGAGACGTATCTTTATGGACATTTTCAACACGTGCGTATATTTCCCTTTATTTTTCATGTAGCCTAACGACCAGAGCCTCACGTGTAAAGTACACTTTCTCAATTAGGGACCTGTCATTATTTATGGCCGGGGCAGAGGGGGAAACTGGAAGAAATTAAAATGTGATCACCAAATTTTTAGATGACGCCCCCTTCGAGACCCTGAAAAAAATCTTGACCCCCCCCTCTCAAGATCCAAAAATAATGTGACCCCCCCCCAAAAAAAAATGCGCTTTTCGTGTACCTATTAAGACTGTCTGCAGACGATTCCTGTAGCCAAGATTAGTGCTGTAGCCAGCTGTCAGCTCTAAGCAGCTCTCATCACTGACAGTTACCATTAGTTCTAAGGATACGGGTCTCGTTTTTAACGAAAAGACACGTTGGATTAAAAATGTTCTATAAAATGTTCTTTATACATCTCTTGTTGAGATTCAGACAATAAGTATGATGAACACACTGTTTGCTTGTATGCCTTCTTTCGTAACATAGTCAGCACCTGAAAGACAGAAGAAGCCAAGAAACCAGGTGCCAGCTATTCTACAAAGTTTGTTGTATAATCTATACTTGCATGCAGTAATGGTACTAATAGCTTCAAAACCTTGTAAACACTCACATCATGGGGGGGGGGGGGGAGGTCCCCCAGAAGCTGAGGCGTTTTGGGGAAATTTTGACTGCTGTAAAATGCCATTTTTGAGGTCCAAAAATGACTTTTTCTTCGAGTTGGTCAGTTACTTTTGGACCCTCACCTCTTGACAGTACCTGAAGAATTTATGAACCCCCCTCCCTTGTGAGGGTCCAAAAATTTCATGAAGCCCCTCGCCCAATTTCCTTTTCCCCCGGGCGATAAATAATGACCAATCCCTTAGTGTTTTTGCCTTATCGTCGACACTGGCCAACGATTGTCGATGGTCTTACGAACCATTATTTCACCTTTAAGTTTCATCAAGGATGTACCAAGTTCTGTTTCGTCATCGTTCCTTGGTTCTTCTCCGTAACGTTTTCTTGTCTTCCAAGGCTGCTGGTCTCTCCCGAGAAT
>JAHWFP010054680.1:0-12883 GCA_023313725.1 Lithobius niger | reverse complement strand
TTACAGTATAAAACATTTTTCGTAACATATTCCAAAAACATGTATTCACAATAACTTTTTCTATTTTTTTAACCAGCTAAAAAATGGTGTACAAAATTTGTAAAATAACCCAATTTTCACGAATTAGTTCCCCCTTCGTTACATGAGAGAAAGGAAAGGAAATAAGATGTAAAAACAATTTGATAGGACATGCCATAGAACACTCAAGAACCTCAGTTGACACAACAAGTTCATAACGATAGCACTGAAAACCGTCGTCTGTCTGTATGCACGGTAACTTACGTGTCCATTATCCGATTTGTTTCAAACTTACCACGTTGATTGTGTGCCCTGACCACGCCTGTATACTTCTAAAAATGCAAGCGTTATTCGAACTGTTGTTAGCTTCAGTCAGTTGCTTGACACCGCCATCTCGTAGCAAGATGTGGTACCACAGATGGAAGTGGTGAATTCTTTGTTAATATTGTATAAAACTCTGTATTCAACGCTTCTCAGTTATTTGTATTTAAAACTGTTTTAGGAAACTTGTTGTTATAATATACGAATGTAAATGACCTTCCTGAGCCTTAATGAGCCTATTTTCTACAATCATACAGAAATTTAAAGAAATAGTTGGAATATGGTTTCAAATCAATAACGCCCGTACCACAGCTGTGTTTTAGGAGTACTTAAGCAAAGACTTAAGTCGGAGTTGCTTCTTAAGTATTAGTTTGGTACCACTATCTGTTACTTGAGCAATGAATTCATTTCCTTTGCTTAGGCAATGACTTAAGTTATCGTCTCCTACCACTGCTGTCTCAAAACCCCGACCTGAAAGCTAAGTAATGCATGGATCTGCGTAAATGGTCAAGTCCTGTCATGAGTAGACTTAAGTAACCGTTGTTGCCGATGGAGGCAGTAAACTTTGCGTATAGAAAAGATATATGGCTGAAACTTCGTAGCTGTACTTGTGACAGTTACCCCAGCATGCAAGCTGGGTTTGGCAGTGATCGAAGCACTTTTCATTTTTTCTGTTTTGTCGACTGTACAATACAAGGAGAAGCCAACTTCGGGGCTAAGATCCAAGCAACGTTATTTCCTATAGCGCTGACCTAAGGGGTCACTCTGGTTGGGGGATACACGAGAACGTCCCAGGAAAACGAGATGCATCTACCCACGAAGAATCAAGTCGATTATACTAGTGGTAGTGCTCTAACGCTCAAAATATTATTTTCGTTTGCCTATCACAACGTTATTTGCCAGTAACACTTGAGAGTCTGGTGTCTGGACTTTTCGTCCCGAAATCCGGAGGAGCCGTTTATTTACACTGATTTCTTTTTTTGAAAACGTCAGCAGATTATAGTTCTGATTGCGCATACAGTTATTGCGCGACAGTTATTTTCCGGCAGTTCTGACTCGGGAGGATTCAGAATGGAACACGAAACCGGGTTAGGCTATAGAATGCTCTCGGAGATGAGATGCGTAGATACTGAGTTTGAAGTTCTCAGCTATTCTTCACAACACCTTCCTTTCCTTTCCACTCTTCTCTTATTATTTCTCTTCTTTTATTATCAGTACCGTGGGGGAAGCTAGCTGTAGTCCGCTCATCCCCATGTTAAATCCCATAGGGTGATTATTCATCGATTCCGAGATAACGGGAAGGCTACCAGCTATGAAACTGGACAAATGGGTGCAGTACAATACGAACTGCGTATCTTTTATGGTTTGGAGCCTGGGGAAGTAACAGGGATGGCGTGGGAGGGCGCGTAAGTACGAAAATATTGTTATAACCATTGTTAGTATTGTCGGCATCGTCTCTCACTGGACGGCCAAAGTTCCAACAATGAGAACGTGTGCCTAGGCACACACTAGTGTATCACGATAAATCTAAACAACGTTACAAAGAAATTGTATTCACGTTCAATTCACGAAAAATAAACTAAGTGTAAAAACAAAGCAACATAAACAAAGCCAAAAACTGGTAAGGAGGCCACCAAGTTCAGAGTGGTTCGGCCCTTCAAAAGAGTGATATCAACACACCAAAACTAACTAAATACAACAAATTACAACAAAATTAAAACCAAACCAAAAACCAATAAAGAGGTGACTAAGTTGAGAATGGTTCGGCAAAAGGTAGTAGCAAATTGTTGAAAACCAATTTCTTGTTGACGTGGCACTTTATAGTACACATCTGCACGGTAGTGGAGTTGAGTCAATACATAATTTAAAAAAAAAGGAGTGATATCATATCAAAAATCAGAATTGGTAAAAGGGGTCGCCAAGTTCCGAATGGTTCGGCCTTTCAAAAGAGTGATATCAACACACCAAAACATTCGCCAACTTAATCGCACCGATTAATACTTTGGACGTTAAATGAAAACTTGAACATTGCTACCGAAAGTAGCAATGTTCTAGTTTTCATTTAACCTTCGAATTATTAAGCGGTGCGTTTAACTTGGCGAATGTTTTGGTGTGTTGATATCACTCCTTTGAAAGGCCAACCCCCCCCCCCCCTTGGCGACCCCTTTTACCAGTTCTGATTTTTTTATAATTTCTTAAACGGAATGGTCTATCAACACGTGGTAAAAAGCATTAGACAGCTCTGTCAATGACGCTTCGAATGATGTATTGTTTGTCAAAATCAGTTAAAATTTGAAAAGTTATAATTCCGTTACTAGGAATTCTTTTCCCATAATACTAATGAATTTTATTTTTTTTTATTTTGAAGCTTGGATTTGTGCCAGTCACTTGAAAAAAAAAATCTGCACCGTGTCAATTAATACCCACCTGCGAATTTTCAACAAGATAGGTTGAATAGTTGCTCTGTAATCTTGTTCTATAGCAATTCATAACACATTCACATATTAATTAGCATGTTGATAGTGTTATGAGTTGCTATTCAACCTAGCTTGTTGAAAATTGGCACGTGGGTATGAAATGGCACTGTGCCCAAGTGATTTTTTTTTCATGTGACTGGTACAAAATTAAAAATCTCAAAATCATTAATATACCAAACGACAGATTGCTTTTTAACTTACTTCATGATATACCCAAAGTAGGGTAAGCTGAAAACGAAAAACGAAACTTGTTTCTCGTCACTGACACAAAGACAATTTAAAAAAAATGACAAAAAAAAACATCAAATTTGTTAAGAAAACAGGAGTTGTCTTAAAAATATGTTTAAAAAAATAACGATAGCATAAAGAAAGAGAAAAAAAAGGTAAGTTACGGGATTCGAACTGGGAATCTCTTGCTCCATCGGACTCCATCATACCCACTGAACCACGCTCTAATAAGAAGGGAACTGCTTCTTTATCTCTAATTAGACTATGCTAATTTGTCGGCTAATTTGTTTTCATTGATAAGTCAAGAATATTTATTAATACTTTTCACAAATACTTGAGAAGTTTAGAAAGATGGCTTGGTTAGAAATCGTGTGTTTGTTGTCGAAATTTAGTGTAATGAAGAGAGCCACAATTGCCCTCGACCATTGCCATGACCTTCCTACAGGTCAACTGAATTTTGATAATAGTTTAACACCTGTTTTTTTAAAGGCTTAAAGAAAGGTGGAATTCTTAGTGGAATAATCATACATAAGCAATATATCTGCAATGCAACAAAAATAATATTAAAGAAAGACGATTGCCAAAGTGGCTGCTCACTGAGATAAATACAATCTTATGAATACAAAACCAGGAAAAGAATTTCTGGTAATGTCGGCAGATCAGCTTCTTGAGGTAATTAGGCACTGAAACTTTTTGCGCACTGGAACAAGAGTTTGTGCATCTCCTTTAACATTATGGGGGGAATATCGATGAGAAAGAGCTAAATACAAACTGCCAACTGTTTGACACATCTTATCGCAAATTGCCCCCTTTCCCGTGTGTCGCACACTTAGTTTAAAATATTTTTTACCCATAAAACGATCGTAACGTAAACAAACTACATAGCTGCCTGTATCTGTGTAATAGTCTGTTTGAAACTAATTTTGTTTTAATTCGATTAATTTTTCTCAGACCAACAATCAGTGAAATTTCCGGGTTCGAAGATGAACTTTTTACCCCAAACAGGTTTGCAGGTATCCAAGATAAAAATCTTGGAATGTTGAAAAAAAAACGTATCATAAGGACTGCAACAAAATTCTGTATCAATTTTTAAAAAGTCACCAAGACTCAAAAGTTTGGCATATATTGGTGGAATTTGTCTACCATTATTAGTTTGAAATCATGAAACACAGGATTTAAGTGTCGTGTTATGTGTTCGTCTTTTGTTTTCGTTTGATTTTAAGAACATCAGTCACCTTTTTTCATTTGCTTAGCATTTTTATTAGTATCTAGACACACGCTAGTGTGTCGCGCCAAGTTACGCAACAATCATCACAACAAACATCACATCAGTTAAATTGTCGAGGTTGTAAACCATTGTAGCGCGCCCCATAGCGCGCTCCTTTTACCAGTGTTGGTTTTTTATATAATATCAGTCCTTTTTTAAAATTGTGTATTGACTCAACTCCACTACCGTGCAGATGTGTAATAAAGTGCCACGTCAACAAGAAATTGGTTTTCAACAATTTGCTACTACCTTTTGCCTACAGGCCGAACCATTCTCAACTTGGTCACCTCTTTATAAGTTTTTGGTTTGGTTTTAATTTTGTTGTAATTTGTTTTATTTCGTTAGTTTTGGTGTGTTGATATCACTTCTTTGAAGGGCCGAACCACTCTCAACTTGGTGGCCTCTTCACCAGTTTTTGGCTTTGTTTATTTTGCTTTGTTTATAGAATTGGTTTATTTTTCGTGAATTGGACGTGAATACAATTTCTTTGGCAACGTTGTTTAGATTTATCGTGCTACACTAGGGCGTGTCTAGGCACGCACGTCAGTATACACGTTGTCATTGTCCGAACTTTGGCTGTCCAATGAAAGACGATGCAGACAATACGAACAATGGTTATAACAATATTTTCGTAATTACGCGCCATCCCACCCCATCCTCTGTACACCCCTAGGCTCCAAACCATGAAAGGTACGGAGTTCGTATCGTACTGCAGCCATTCGTCCAATTTTATTGCTGGAAGCCTTCCCGTTATCTCGGTATCGATGAATAATTACCCTATGGAAATTAACATGGGGATGAGCGGACTAGAATTAGCTAGCAAGTAGCTAGTTACACATTTTCAACGTATTTGTGGGTTAGATTTTGCTTTGAAAGCAGCTTTTCTGGCATTCCTACACGAGTTAATTTTCATCAGGTGGGTCATTGCTCTGGTGGGTTTTGTACCGCACTACTATTTATCCCCAAGTACCTGAAGTGTGCCCAACTATGCTTCAAGATATAAGACCGAAAGTAGCAATGTTCTAGATTTCAATTAACCGTCGAACTATTAAGCGGTGCGATTAACTTGGCGAATGTTTTTGTGTGTTGATATCACTCCTTTGAAGGGCCGAAGCATTCTGACCTTGGCGGCCCCTTTTACCAGTTTCGGTTTTTGATTTGATTGCGGTATCTCCTTGCAAATGAACTAATTTATTGAAATAATAGTTTGGCATTGTTGCATAAAAACAATGCTTAAAACAATGTAAAACAATCAATTTGGACGTTTGTAACTCCCTAACTCCTGAACCACTTGACCAATTAGAAGAGGCCTTATGAAAAGGGTACTTCTCCTGATCAATACCTGCAATTTATTTTCGTGAAACAAAAATAGCGTTAGCCAGCAACTAGTAGCCAGTAATTAGGTAAATTTCAAAGTTATTCATGTCGTTTTTTCAACAAGAAAACGTTATGCTGTGTCACTAACATTGACTTTTATGTTGTCAGACGACCAAAGTGTCCCGATGTAACAAGTTTCAGCCTTTTCTGTCGCATTGTTATTTATCCACAGATTGCTGAAAACAGCCTAACTGCCTTTGCTCGCCATGCTCATATATATTTTATAAGGATGCTATCGTTTTATCTTGGCGGGCGACACACTAGCGTGTGTCTTGATCTACCCCAAAACAAAATTTGTTAAAGATTCCCTCCAAGCTTTTCGACCGTGTGAAGTCGTGATATCAAACGCCAAGCTCTTTCGCCAAGCAAATCCTATCGAGTAATAGTTCGAAGGTTAAATGAAATATATGAAAATTGCTTACTGCGCAATTTTCATTTATTTCATTTAACGTTTGAAGTCTTAGTCGGTGTGATTAGCTTGGCAAAAGAGCTTGGCGTTTGATATCACGAGTTCACACGGCCGAAAAGCTTGGCGGGAATCCTTAACAAGTTTTGTTTTGGGTTAGATATCAGATTTTTTAGGCCAAATGTATGAAATCCGTTTTTTTCTTAGTAATTATGAGATATGAACGCCAATATAGGTTTCTGGTCCATTTCTTTTCCTTTTTTTTTGGCTTTCGTTAGATTTTGAGAACAGCAGTCACCTTTTTTCATTTGATTAGCATTGCAGTATCTCCTTGCAAATGAACGAATTTATTTAATTGTCAGTTTGGCATTGTTGCATAAAAACAATGTTTAAAACAATGTAAAACAATCAATGTGGTCGTTTAGAAGTCCCTAACCCCTGAACCACTTGACCAATTAGAAGAGGCCGTATGAAAAGGGCACTTCTGATCGATACCTGTAAAATTAGCTAAGAACCAGTTTTATTCACCGCATGGAATAATTTATTTTCGTGATACAAAAATGGCGTTAGCCAATAACTAGTACCCAGTAATTAGGCAAATTTCAACGTTATTCATGTCGTTTTTCAACAAGAAAACGTTAAGCTGTGTCACTAACAGTGACTTTTATGTTGTCAGGCGACCAAAGTCTCCCGATCAAACAAGTTTCAGCCTTTTCTGTCGCATATTTATTTATCCACAGATGGCTGAAAACAGCCAAACTGCCTTTGCTGTAAAGACACAACGTGTCTAGTGGACGCCATGCCCATGCCCATATCTGGATGTACTGAAGCAATATGTTGAAATTCTTGGAGCGCCATACACCGTTCACTAACAATGCAAATTGACAACAATGACTTTCATGCATTTCTAGAAGCTCGCCTTCTGCATTGTTACTGCACGGATTTGCATCAACAATGCCACGTTCAATTACTTTCGGACTGTACGTTGTAACTATGCTTCAACCGTTGCCTCAGAACGCAAATCTCTATACTCTTCCAGTCTTATGTTTGTTGTAGTCAACAGATTGCATTCATCAACGAAGGGAGTTAACATACCTGTGCATCCCTGTGCTGCGTTCGGCGTGTTTTTCTTTGGGATGTTGAAAGGCAAGAATCGTATCGTTTATAAGGCGTTTATGTTAACAAAGAGCGGTAGGTTGCGTCCGTCACTGCTGTACTCGTTTATACTCGATTTTGTTTATGTTATGTTAACAAAAGGAGCCAGCTTGCGCGCTCCACATCTGCACTGATATTTGAAATCGTCGTTGAAAAGGAAGTATGTAGTGGAGATCACCTTTAACTGGAGGCGGTAGCAGCTCTTTAACTGTTAGTTTATTTATATAATAGATTAAAGCTCTGGTCATCTTTAGTAGCTTCTGGTAAGTGGTCTACTTTATATTTTAATGTTTGTTTACCTTGCTGTTCTTGGCTAAGGCACCCCCCCCCCTCTCCGCCTCTACTTGTTGGTCTTCAAGTAGTTTAATAGCGTATGCGATCTTC
The DNA here is from genome assembly GCA_023313725.1 of Lithobius niger. NCBI lineage: Eukaryota > Metazoa > Arthropoda > Chilopoda > Lithobiomorpha > Lithobiidae > Lithobius > Lithobius niger. The sequence goes on along the minus strand of JAHWFP010054680.1, from coordinate 5,250 downwards.
ACTGTGTGTCCGACGTTACTGTAAGCATTGAAACTGAAGTATAAAATCCTCTCATAAGCTTGCTTAGTAGGGATATCTTCCTTTGGGTTAATAAATGTATTCACAAGAAGCAGTTAAGCCATTCAGGAAAAAAATTAGAGCTCGTATCCTTATGGAACTTACGGTTATGAAGGCACACAATAAACACGGATTAGACTTCACTCGACCAAAACTAACTACAATTTAAACTCCAATTCCAGGGAAGAAGGATTGTTTTATTCCTTAGTAAATCAGAAATTGAACGCAGGTTGTGTTTAAACTGCCATCTCACTGTGTGTGTGAGTGTGTTTAATTTGTGTATTATGCAGGCATTTTATTATGTGGGGCTTCGTTTTGTGTTGGTTTGTGCCATTGAATTGGAGGTAGACACTCTAATCATTCTACTCCCACCCCATATCGTAGTTACACTTTGAAGTTGGTGTCAGCCCTAAGCCAAACAGGCAAAAATATCTTAAATGTCAGACAACCTTAGCGGTGAATTAAACCCACCACCTTTGAAACCAAAAGCTGAAGTTCTACTGCTAAGCCATACTAATACGGCCACTTTTTATATTTTTAAAGCAAATGTCGTAAGCTGCATTTAACACTCATACACATATACATATTGGAAGAATACACTTTCCAATAACCATTGGAGGAATGCTTGTTTGCGAGCCACACACCAAGTGAAATCGAAAGGAACACACAATAAAGCATGAAATTAGAGATTCAACAGGATGGAAAGCCAAGTGGGCTTAATAAGTATAAAATAAATACGGATACAAACCCTTTTACGTTACCTTTTGATCTTAAATGTCAGACAACCTTAGCAGGGAATTGAACCCATGACCTTTGCAATGAAAGGCCGAAGTCCTAACACTAAGCCATACTCACATACTGCACTTATTGAGCCTATTTGGCTTTCCGACTGTTTAAGCATTTCTGAACATGAAGGTTTTAACCCATTACGACCCAAACTTCCCACTTAAAATAATCTGTGATGCATTTCCCATAGGAGTTGGCAGTTTGTTGATGTATACCATGCCGAGTGGTGAAGGTAAACCAACTGAGTCCGTCTCATGAGCCTTGAGCAAAGCCGAACTTAGCTATGCCCAATTTGATCATGAGACACTCGCAAGTCTTTGAGGTGAAGATTTCCGTTAGTATGTCAACAGAATGAAGTTTATACTTATAACTGATCAGAAACCTTTGCTTTGGGTGTTTGACACAACTTATCAGCACAAAAATGAATCGATGATGAAAAGTTTAAACCATTCTCCACCAGACGTTTCAATCTTTCTTTAGAAGTTTGAACTTTATTCAATTTTGAAAAGGCATTGTCTTGTAATGCCGTAAGTTTTGAGACTAGATATCCTTACGGAACTTCACATGGGCATTGTGGGACAGTACACATAAAAGCATTTGTTCATTCTCGCGAATGGTGGCCTGGTAATGATGCCAATCTCGAAAATCTCGTTTAAACATGTGAAGCCTGTCAAGTTAATAAAGATGGTGACACGTTGTGGGAAGAAAACATGTATGGGAATGATCAGCAACTGCGTGGTCATGAATTCACGTTGTTTTTACTGGGCCGTTTGAGGGGATGATGTTTTTGGTGTCTTCGATGCGCATTCAAAATTTCCGTTTGGTTTCACTCTGAAATCAGCCACAAGTGCAAGTATTATCAAACTTTTCAGGGAGATATTCTGGCTTACGTAAAATACTCGTGTCCGACAACGGGCCAAATTTCGTGAGCTATGTATATGAACGATTCCTATGAGAATTCATGTTTTCCAAGTTGTATTGGCAGTCCAGAAAATTTGGTTAGAAATCTGAAAGTTGGTTAAAGCTAGTATCATTGCAGGATTATCTGTAGAAAATGCACTGTTATATTTCCTTAAACACGCTCACAATATATCTCATTGTATGACTGGAGTCACACCTAAAAAACTTTTTCTAGGATGCAATGTCCAAACATGTCTATCGTTAATGGTTCCTAGAACAAATATAAAATCAAGATTCTCATTTGTGACTACTAACGCATACAGTCCATAAACCACAATCGTTTGTACTTTACCACTTTTGTATAAGCTATAGATTTCAGGGATAGTAACAAACACTGACGGATTAAAGCTATCACGATATCCAAAGATGGAAGTTTGTGATATTCCGTGAGAATAATAACACTTGAATTGTGAAGTTTGGAGGTGCATGCACGAGTAGAAAAACACCAAATTCTAACAATTTGTGCATATGGCGTGGTAATCCTCTCTTTGAGACGCAAGGTGAGCTACTGTTAAAGGGAGAACAAAATCCGGTACATCTGTCATTTGCGACACCAATCATACCTGTATTGATGGATTATGCAAAAAATCACAGTTATTCGGGAATTCCAGGGAAATCTCCACCAAAATCTGTTGGGATTCCAAAAACGTCATGTTGTCATTCTAAACACCTAGATGATGAAGAGTTTCCTCCAACTTTGTTACTACCTCTGTCAGAGGTGAGCGGTGCTGGAACGCTTTATCGCCCTTGTTACTATTTCCTCTCTTCAATGAGACGTTGACCCCCAGCTCACAAACTGTCAGTGGATCAGGGGTAATTCTTTGCTAGGATCCAATAGACTTCCTGGGAGTTTTTCTCCTAAGCCTCGTTGCTTGGGAAGCTATAGAAAATCGCTACAGCATTTAAGCTTGTAATATCTAAGTTTAGTTGCGTACACCATGGATAATGACCAGCCAATTTTTTTCTCTTCAGTTGGTTCATTTCTTGCTTTCGGTTTACATGTGCTGATTATGTCCTTTTCCTCAGATTATACGTAATGAAGTGCTCTCAGAGTATGTACGAATTATTTTTTTTTTTTGGGGGGGGTGGGGGGGGGGAGGGTGGTGTGCTTATGTGTTGGAAGATTGTTATAAGAAATTAGTTGGATTAAAAAAAATACTACCAAACTGAATTCCATTGGTACTTACTAAAGTTTAACTTGGGGAAATCTTTAAACCATGTGAGGTGGATAAATTTGTACTTGCCACGTGTGTGACTTACCCACATTAAACGTAAACGGAGCTCAGGTTGGTATAGTCATCGGCTCCAGAGAGTGTTTGGTGAAAATGTTTGTCGGAACTTTTATTTTGACTATGGCTTTAAAAAAAAGTTTCGCGTGCTAAGAAGATCTCATGCATGTACGCTTGAGAAACAACGTAATTAACTCTTAGTGATCTAAAAGTAAAAAAAAAAGTATTGCCACGGATTTTTTTGTTGATAGAGAACGTACTTTTGTCTTACCAGTCATGAAATATGTGCAACCATTGTTCGTGTCAATGTAATGTATAACAACCTGTGTAATAAAGGACATTTAGATATATTACACCCATAGGCATTTTGGTTTACAACACCCATGAAGGCGTTTTGGTTTACAACAAATACAGACATTTGGTTTAGATCACCAGGACTCTAGGAGAAAATAGAAAAAAGCACACGTAGCATACATACTACGCATGCTTTATTCATTTCCTCCATACAACACCTATAAACGATTTGATTTACTGCACCTACAAACTGGATGTTGTAGCTTACAGAACATTTAAGTATCTTGCTTTAAAACACATATCAGCCTTACGGGTTACAACACTTATAGGCGTTTTATTTACAACATCTATGTGATAACATATTTCATAAACATTTAAACACACAACATCTACATATAAAACAAACAAAGGCGTCAAGTGTGCCGTAAAAAAGGAGATTATATGATTGAGGTTTCACTTAAATAACACTGGCGATAGCCAGTGTTAGTAAGGGTCGACCTAGGATCTCTGTGTTAAACTTTCAACTTTGAGAGCTTATAACTCCGTAAAAATAAAAAAAAATATTTAAACCAAATTTGGAATCTAGCCTTGAATAGTCAAGGCCTGCCTACAGTCCAAAAATTGTGAAATTCAGTCCACCCAAACCCGAGATACAGAGAGGGGCCAAATAGACAACTTCTTGTTCTTGGTCTTGGTCTTGGTCTTGTTCTTGGTCTTGTTCTGGGGATGTACCGTTCGTCTGTCCTCTCTACAGGTCAAACTATTTGTCCAGTAAAGCTGGTTCTTAGCTCATTTTACAGGTAATGCTCCGTAGATGTGCCCTTTCCATAAGACCTTTTCTAAGTGGTCAAGTGGTTCAGGGGTTACGGAGCTCTAAATGACCACAATGATTGTTTTACATTGTTTTAAACATTGTTATTAAGCAACAATGCCATTTAGCAAACGCCAGCTGCAAAACATAGACTGAAGATTAATAAACAAAAACGGAACGTTAAATGTTTAGAGTAAGGGTCTAAAAGTCAAAACCTAGAAGGAACACGGACAAGCTTTGACAGTAAGGGTCTAGGTATAAAATTTTGTAAGAGGCTGGTAGCTGCAAAACATAGACTGAAGATTAAAGGATTTGTTTCTATTGCTAACACTAGCGACAGCCAGGTTAGTAAGGGCCATAGCTATTTACCGAGTTAAAGGCGGCGCAACAAAACAGACAACAAACTAATCATAAAGGTGTCACACATACCCCACCCCTTATCTACCACCACACCTATTTAATACAATTCTCAAAGTAACACGGATTAATAAACAAAAACGTATCGTTAAAAGTTAAAAGTAAGGGTCTAAAAGTCTAAATCTGTAAGGAACACGGACAAGCTTTGACTGTAAGGGTCTAGGTGTCACATTTGGCCGGTAAGACGCTGCTAAGCATTAGACCCTTACTACCCGGTGATCATGTCAATGACTTAGTAAGAAAAATTGGAAATTAGCCAACAGCGAAAATCATACACTAGAAATAACGTAGTTCAGTAAGCCACCTTTATGCACTTACGTTAAATCGGAGTGGCATGACCCGGATTCGAACCGGCTACCCAGTTCGCCCCCAGATCACTTGCATAGTGCCTAAAATCTCTCCGTTGCACTCCGATGAAACGTAAGTGCACAAAGGTGGCTTACTGAACTACGTTATTTTTAGTGTATGATTTTCGCTGTTGACTAATTTCCAATTTTCCTTAATATTATTTCCAGCGATTTATGTCCATTTATTAATGACTTAGTAACTCAGAATGGGTGTACACGCTTACGCTTGTAGCAGGTTTTCTTGCTTGGAATCGCTGCCATGTTACCAAACCGAAAAAAAAAGTCAACCTAAAGCAAAGTAGGAAACCCACACCCCCACTATCATTGGATCATCACATGGGTCTTTATG
>JAHWFP010054679.1:0-12698 GCA_023313725.1 Lithobius niger | reverse complement strand
TTTGCGCCATTTTACCGATTCTTGCATCTCATTGGCTTTTGATTTTTCCCATGAATCGACACAAAATTGGAATAACAAACGAACGAACACGCAACATAAAACGTAAGCTGGACCGCTCCAATTGCTTAAATTGTTTTTAAAGTGCAATAACCTACCAGTACAATCGACAATGCGACTGAAATTCGCAACGTTTGTTATCAGAAGGAGAGCACCGTCACCAGCGACCATCGTAATCGCATGCTATTGTTTTGGTTTCAACGCAACTATGTCAGCTACTCTCGTCTCGTCTGGTAAGAATTTACCTTTTGTTTTAATAAAGTGTAATTTAACGTTCAGTAAAAATTGAGCGATCAGATATTTCATAATTAATCATAATTTCGTTAAAAACTACTGGCTAGTTAAAACAAACCTTTTTGTTGGTTTCGAAAAACCAAGCGTCGTCTGCTTCGAGGATTGGTTTGGGAGCAAAAACGTCACTAACTGAATCTCGCTCGTATATACCTTACCACGAGAAATAGCTGTGCTATAGTTCTGACGTGCTCAACTGAGTGGGGCCAACCTATCAAAGCTACGTATAATCCAAGCTCCCTGGGCATTTGTACCCATTCTTAAACTAAGCCTAGCCTTTGGTCATTTGTGCCAACCTCAGGCACAGTGTAGTGGTCCGTGTTGCCATTGCACCACACAGTACAGAGATGCAAAACTAACCTAAAATGTAGATATTATCGTATGTGTATACACCTCCTACAAAAATTATAAAAAAAAACCCGGGTCTTGCAGAAGATGGAAACAGCGCCAGCACCATCAAGTTGGTGGCAGTCTACCAAACACATGATGAACCACGAGTGGCCCATGACAGCAATGATATTCAGGAGGAATATCCACCCACAGGGCATTTTTTTATGGAATACGAAGTGGTGCTCCAAATAGGGAAAAATGGCACGATTTTGTGGCCATATACGTCAGCCAGAAATGGAGGGTAGGGAGGGGGGGTTGTCAGAATGAATAAAATTAGCACTCGAATTTTTAGATTTTAAATTTGTTTAATGCACTGTATGGCTTTGATTGGACCGTGAACCACGCAATGACGTCATGCGAATGTGCACGAACCAACACTTTGATATGGGCACAATGCCGTCCTAATGTTTCTAATTCTAAGGAATGGAGGCGTTTGGAAAATTAGTGACAAAACGAATTGCACACGTAGGTTTCATCAAAATTGTATTTTGTACAGACGTAGACTTTATTTTTACATGAAAAACGAGTTTGAACTTGGAGGAAAAGAGCAGCAAAAGCTGGTGCTCCACTGCTCCAATCCGTTTACTGGTGCTTCTATCAAGAAGGCTGGTGCTCTAAGTCTAAGTGGAGCACCAGTTACTATCTTTAAAAAAAAATGCTCTGTCCACTCTCAAAAGTAAACAATATGTAAGATTGATGTGACCAATAGAGTAGTGACACGACGTAATATTATTGTATACAACTCTATGCTGGAGCCTTAATGGGTTAGCCGCAAGGGGCACTGCAGAGAGAAACAGAAGGGCGTCATACCGAAGCCGATGCTGTGAAGAGTTATTTCTTAGGCCTAAAACGCGCGATTTTTTTTTGTTGGAGAAAACAACGTTATTTTAAGCCTAAGAAATCCGCTCTTCCGTTGTTTTTTCCCTCCATTTTTATGTAGTGCACCTTGCAGTTTTGCCCTCCAAAACCCATACTGGTGCCAATCTATGGGCAAAATGGCGGCAAATGTCACTGCTCTATACGTAAACGGGCCACTGCGCCACTTCTCTGTGACTGTGGCGTCATATGCTGAGTGCCTTGCCTGGACAGTGCCTCTAATAGCCCAAAACTTACTGCGTCTTGTTTGTCCCACAATTGACGACCACTGGACTTTGACGTCCTGGAGCCCACTTCGTCACGAGTGTTACGTGGGGGTCGTAACGAAATCATGGGAGTCAATTGCAGATGTAGCACCGAATCGTATTACATGTGGCCAAAAACAGGTAGCAAGTTTGCAGAAGTCTGTAAACATCTAGCTTTGGTCTGTAATACCAACGGATGTCTTAGCTATACTCCATTTTTGACTTGGTGTTTGAACTGTCAGAGCGCACACTCCTGCTTTTCAGTTTTGTACAAAGATCTGCCATTGCTCGGGAGCACAATTCTTGGGCAATGTCACTGACCACTACCCTACTGTAAGTCCAGTTTCATGTTGCCGTAAATTAATAAAGTGGTATAATGCAATTTTAGAAGTATGCAAAATATTTTCCACTATAATCGCCAACAAGTAAGTGAAAAGAGTGTGTAGGATTGGGTGTGAAAAAGATCCTGCAATAACGGTACGAATTGTACATATCTGATTATTTCCATTCCTGGTTTCCAGTGTTGTACAAAGATCGGTCATATTGCTCGGGATATTGCCAATATTTATTTTTCAGTGCCCTATAGTTTAGCATAGGCCTATTTTTGCATGCAAATGTTTACAATTTTCTATTTATAAAAAAAAAATAGCAGCTGGTCCCGAGCCCACGCGCCTAACATAGTTTCGTAATGTAAATCCCGCGTGCCGCCACCAACAAAGCGATCGATACAAACAGGTGTTTTGAAACATTTCATAAAAGCTGCGTTGTTTTCTTTTTCTTTGTTCAGTTTTTCCTCCATTAGGTTTTTGTATAAATTTTCGTCACTGATGTTTTGTGATGAAAGCCCCCCCCCCCTGTATATGAAAGGTTACAGAAATTCTCTAGGTCCAAAGGAACCAGATGACGACAAATTATGGTATAGCCTTTGAATTCTTTGAAAATTGTTTACGAATATAACCTTGAACAGAAAAAAAAAATCAACAAATCATTTTTCAAAAATGGACTGCGGCTCACCAGACGTTTCTGAAGAATTCAAAGACGCCCTGTAAAATATTGTGTGAGACTCCCTGCCAGTCAGTGTCCGGGGGAAGGGGGGGGGAGGGGAGGGGGAAGGGTAGCGAGCGTTGGAGACTACGTTCGCCGTTACAGGCAAATGGAATTTTAGCAGTATTTTCTACATTACCTCGGTACCTTGCGATGATAAAAGGTTTCTCAATTCGAATTCCGTAAAAAACATATTGAAGTTAACAATAAAGCAGGTTCATCTGCACGACGACAAGGCATTTTATACTACACGCCATGGCTGTTTACTGTGACGTGCACATCACGTGACTTGGCTACAGACGGCCAAACAGCCGTTGTTCTCGTTCGTCATTGGCTAAGTCATGGTGACGTCACGGCAAACAGCCATTCGCATGGTTTAGATGACAAGAGGATTCAATGAAATAAAAAAAAAAATGAAAAACTTGTCACCAACCTATAGACACACAGGGTTCGTATATACCCAACAGACGAAACCATTTCCAAAGCTTTTTCAAGGCTTTTCAAGCTTAGCTTACAACCAATTTCAAGGCTCTCTGCACAGCTAAAAATTACCTTTTAAGTTGCAGTATTTCGCCCAAAAGTCATAGTTGGAATCAATGTGTAATTAGTTCGGAAACTAAATTAACCGTCATAAACAATGACGAATAAATCGTTGTACAGCAACTCAATGAAATAGCACTTGCTCAGCTGCCCCTTCTGGCCAAAATTGCTTTCACTGCACAGCACTTGTCTTTATCAGTCTCCAGTCCATTCCGAAGAAAGAATCGTTACACAGAAGAAATGGATTCGGCATTATTTCTATTCTTTTATTTAATTTATTTACAAGATTAACACTACTGTTATGGCATGAACCTCATTCCAAACAAGGTATACACTCCAAAATTGTAAGGCCTTTGAAGGCTCCGTCATAAAAAATTCCAATTTTCATGGTTTTTCAAGCCTTGAATTTCCGGTTTTCAAATTTAAGGCTTTTCAAGGAAAGGCCGTGCACAAACCTTGACATATGTTTCTATCAAATCAAAAAAGGTAAGTGTACGTCCGACTGGTTGACTGTATGCATGCTTGAAATGTGACCACTGTGGTACGTGACTGGCTGGTTGGCTGTGTGTGTGTTTCAAATTAAGTCTATTATTGTAAATTGTGCATTGTAAACTCAATTTTTAATTCGACGTGTCACACGTCGAATTAATGCGGTTGTGGCCAAAAAACGGGGGTACTCGTTTTGCGTCAGCGACATCTCCTCAAACGCCAGGCACATTTGTTCAATTCTGATCCGGCGAAATTCAAGTAGGTTGGTGGGACACTTGCAGTGCGTAAGTACAAAAGGTATTATGCTCAACAGAATATACATACGCCGTTTGAAGTATGATAACCTCTAAACAGGTCCTTAAGCGAAGAACCGTCGCCCGATAGTATACGATCTGTGATTGACGTCAGCGAAATGTCATCGTAAAGGTGTGCGCTCATAACTGCGGCGTGTAACTGCGCAATTCGGCAAATCAGCTCTCCAAATTGCAGTCGGTTAGAGACTAAGCACGGACATCGAGATGGCTCGTCTCTTATAGCGAAGTACGATACAAAGTGAGTCGTCACTTACCTGTAGCGGTAATCTGGATGGTACATGGAATTTTTACGGTATAATCTGGACGGTACATTGAATGTGAGGCGCGCATAGTCTCGCTGCTTTCCGGGTGCGATATATTACAGTATTTTATTACGCTTATTTGTGGTGTTGTTTCTTATTGAAAGAGTGAACAAAGCGAATGATGTCCTATTTTTACAGTGGCGGACTGGCCAGGGAGGGAATTAAAGGGCGGAATATTCCTCCTGGCCTTGAATTCTCCGATTTTTAAAAAAAAAATCCGTAACAGGAAGACTCGCACAAGTTTTATTGGTTCGATATTAGTTTTACCAACAGATTTAAATTTACAAATAATAATAATAAAGATAATTATAAAATGCTAGTAAAACAAGTACTTTGTATTGAGTAACCTAACAAAAATTGGCCGCATGAAATTGCAGTGTTATATTCAATGTCGAATTTGTCACAATTTTCGTGTGAATATTATAACTTTTGTTAATACACCTAAAAGGTGCAAATAAATTTAAAGTAGTCAATCTCACGTACCCTCAGCGCAATACCATTTCTCCTACTCCCCCCCCCCCCCAAAAAAAAATTACCGGCGGAATTTACTGAAAATATGGTGTTCGAAGATTTAAAAAATGTAAAAGTCGGATGAACAAGAAGAAAGGGAACGGGAAACTGTAAAACAACGAAGCTTTCAGTTTCTTCTTTTTTTTTTTTTATAAGAAAACCAATATCAGCGTCCGATGAAAGCTCATCTGATCAGTGATTGCATCATCGCACACAACGTTCTGGCTCATTTGCCGTATCGTAGTAGCAAAAGTTACGAGACAATTTTTTTTTAATATAATGTGCAATGTACTTCAGTACACCACGCATTCAGATTTTTTAGTAGTGTCCTGTTAATATGTCTGCCGTTACAACTGCACACATCAATTACACATTTTTCTTTATTCTGCCATACGACACGCCGAATTACTAAGGCAGTGTAGTGCATCCTTGTTTTACAAGTGGATCCACGTCTTCCGCCAGATTTGCTTTACATTTTCGTTACATAATTCAAAACGAAGCACAAGAACGCAAGAAACGCCAAAGCAAAATAGAAACAATGTGTAAGACCCACTCCCCTCCCCACAAAAAAATTCCTTAATTATCAGTAGAAAGGCATGTAAGGTTTACTTGAATCTTCACGCTACACTTGGTTCCAAAAGATCAGCTGTTAAGGCGAGTTAACGCGTCGACTCCCCTATCCATTCACGCATCTAGAATTTAATCGCGATGGCAAAGGTGCCAGTGCTATGGTACCGACGCTAACTGGATCAGCTACGTCCGGTGCCGTTTGAGTAAATGCTTGCACTCGTATAGAGCAGTGACATTTGGCGGCATATTGGCACCAGTATGGGATTTGGAGGTGCACTACAAGGTGCACTACATAAAAATGGTGGGAAAAACAACGGAAGAGCGAATTTCTTAGGCTTAAAATAACGTTGTTTTCTCCAACAACAAAAATCGCGCTTTTTATGTCTAAGAAATCACTCTTCACAGAATCGGCTTCGGTATGATGCCCTTCTGTTTCTCTCTGCAGTGCCCCTTGCAGCTAACCCATTAAGGCTCCAGCATAGAGTTATATACAATAATACTACGTCGTGTCACTGCTCTATAGTCCGTTACAATAAGATAAAGAATTACTCCTGAAAAACAAGTTTTCCAGTTACTTCTGAACTCACATATAGACCGTTTTCGTTGCAAACAGGTGGAACTAAAGCCGCCGCCATGTTTCACTTTCACCTACCAGAGTTTACAACCTTGGCCAAGTTAATCGAAAAGCAGACAGGTACGGAGCATGCACAATGCATTGACTAGAAAATATCGGTCGCAATTATCGCAACACGGCACCGATTTTTGCTGCGTCGGTTTTAGGCGTCCTAACTGACAGCTTTATCAAACCGTGCTACAGTTTAACATGAATTAATTTCGATTAACATTTGTGAGGAGAAAATGTCAATGGCGGGATAGACGGGTCCGAATGGGAAGGTAAGTACAGAGCAGTGACACGACGTAATTGTATATAACTATGCTGGAGCCTTAATGGGTTAGCTGCAAGGGGCACTGCAGAGAGAAACAGAAGGGCGTCATACTGAAGCCGATGATGTGAAGAGTGATTTCTTAGACCTAAAACGCGCGATTTTTGTTGTTGGAGAAAACAACGTTATTTTAAGCTAAAGAAATCCGTCGTTTTTCCCGCCATGTTTATGTAATGCACCTTGTAGTTATGCCCTCCAAAACCCATACTGGTGCCAATCTGGTGCCAATATGGAGGCAAATGTCACTGCTCTATACACGTTTGCGTCGGTATGATGAGTTGACGCTAAATGAAATCGAAAAGAAGTCAATGCACCTGTTCATTTATTTTATTCTACGGCGTACTTTAAATAAAGGTGACACGAATGGTCGTACGGTATGTAATTCGTCTTTAGAAGTTATTTTCCCAGTTGCTTTAAATTTGTCACACGGTTGGGGAAGTACGATTTTGGGTCTGTCCCGCCATGTCACCACGAGACTTTTTATTTTTTCATTCACGGGCACGTACTTAGGTTGTAGGTGCCAATTGGGGCTATAGTAATTGGGGCTTTCGCTTTAGGTAATTCTACGGCTCGCTGATCACGATTTACAGCACCGCCACGTGTCGGTTTGTGATGATGATGATGATGATGATGATGACGCTTAGTGGCTCTCCCTTTTGAAACAGGGCGCAGACCACCCTCCGTCACCTAACCGTCGTCACCTCCAGATGAAGATGAGGATGAATAAGAGTAGACGGCGAGAGGGACAATTTAGCCGGAGAAATCCAAGTGGAAAACCCCAGGATCTTTGACATGCCACAATCGACATGAGCACGAGGCACCACAGGGCCCTTCTCTTCCCGAAAATGCCAGGGGGTGGACGAGGCCAGGATCGAACCCGGACCTCCCAGGCAGAAGGCGGTCGTGCTATCCGCTCGCCTTCCTCGCCCTCCTTGTGGCAGTTGACACTTTCCACTTTCTGCCGCTACACTGCAGCACCATTCATAAACCATTCTGATTTAAGCGGTGCCGGCCGGCTCCGTCCTAATTTGATTTCGCGTTGGTTAATAAAGCGGTCTTGGCCGTGCCATTGGTGTCAGCCGGGCCGACTCTCGAAATACCGGCCCGGCCTTGGCCGGCCCGATTTCGCATTGGTTAATAAAACGGTGCCCAGCCCTCCTTGGCACGGCCAGGGCCACTTGAATTCAGACGGAAGGGGGGGGGGGCGGGGGAGGGGCGGCAAGCAAGCTGCGAAAACTTCTTTTCCCCCAACGCCCCTCTCAAAGACTTGGGTCAAATGAATTGCCAGGGTAGTTTATGTAATTTGGGTTGTTATGTCACCTCCAGGTTTTTTTTCTTTTTACCGACCTTTTTGCGTTTGCAGACACGTACTTTGGTCATGTTGTTATGGTTTGGTTTCGTTCGGTGCCGTTGCAGACCGGGGAGAGGTTGAGGAGGAAGCAAGCTGGGGCAACTGCCTACTTCAACAAATATTTGAGGACTTTTCTTTAATTATCAGGCATTACCCCCCCCCCCATCTTTACTTGGCATTTTTGTGTTTGTCATATGGTGTTCTCTACTGTTCGAAGGGCCCCAGACTACTGTGTTTGGGGACCCTTCCTCTGTCAGAATGGGGCCCAGGGCGCACATTTTTTTTTCGTAAACAGTTTAGGTAGGCTGGCCGGATCTCGCTACGAAACTTCGTTACTTAGCACCCACTAGTGCTGATTATGTGTAAATTGACTTTATAGCCGGTCTGTTGTTGTAGTAGTTAGGTTATGTTGGGTTAGGTTGGGTTACTTAAGTCGGATTAGATGGTGGTTTTTTCTGTACGCAGCTGGGATGCATGGAGAGCTATGTAGCGAGTTTTGCTGAACTATTTGCGGAAAAAACCATACGCCCGGGGCAGATCCCCTTTGCACCCCCCCCCCCCCAATTGTGACCCAAATAAATTAATATGCCTCCGTCCCTCCATCCCGAAATTCCGATAATCATTACACAAATGAGTTTGTATTGAATAATTAGCCGTCATCAGCAGAATGACGCTTTCCAAGTTTCATTGCGTATTTTGTTATTCTTATCTTTTGTTTTTATCAGCTTCTGTAAACTAGGTGTCTCTGAGACGGCTCAGTCGATTTTTTTTTTTACTAAGACTCGTTAGAAAGCAAAGGAATAGGGCTAATTAAATTTTGAGGTTTTTAACGGTTTAGGTGGGAAACACACACGCACGTAACAAAAATAAACTTACGGAACAACATTACTCTCTAGCAACAGGATCAATAGCTTTAGCAACACACTGTAGTGCTACAAAACGGATCGAGTCAAAACCCAAAACTCATGGGATGTCTAATTTAGGGTACCAGACACACAGACACTGGATAATCAGGCACCTCAATTCAGGCATTCGGACAAATATGCTCTTACACAAGTAGGCACCGGACAAATAAGCACCAGGTTTTTTTTTTTTTTTTTAAATTTGGGATGGATTGCAAAGTGATTTTCCAAATTTATTTATTTCCACTTCTTACTACTATAAGTTCTTTTCGTTTCGCAGAATCCCGTTTATCCGATTCAAAATATTCCTTAAAAATTTACCATTGAAGAACTTAAAATATGTATTCCCAATTGGAAGAACACTAACTTGTCATATTACGGTTTCTGATGCTATAAGTCTAGCCGCAGCAAGCGCGGCAGGGCGAGCCACGCACGGAATTTGTAAAAAGACAATATTCTGCGAAACGGGATTCTGCGTAACGGGAATTCTAGTTTTGCAGAAAAATCTTAATCCATTTTATTTTCTGCGAACCGGGATTCTGCGAAGCGAAAACAGAGTTAGTAGTTGCAAGAAGTGGAAAGAAACAAATTTGGAAGATCACTTTGGAATTCATTCCAATTAAAATTAAAAAAAAAAACTTGTTTTCAACTTGGGTCACGACCCCAAATGGGGTCCCCGGCGTCTGCTCGGGGGTCGCGATACATAAGCAAGGAAAAAAAATTATTTTATTTTTTAAATCTTTTAATCTTTTTTTCCCTGAAATTTAATGATTTTAAAGCACTTTTATTTCTTCTAAAATCTAATTCTAATTGTAATCTGTCCATTCTACAACTGATCTTTCTAATCTAAAAACAACTTTGTGGGTGTGACTTTGTGATGGGGAATTCCCCATCTGTGAGTGTTCGTTCGCTCAACTCTGGTTTAATCGTACGCACGCGGCAATTTTTTTTTTGTAAATGAGCAAATAACGACGTTTAAAATGCTTAAAATTCAAAAAAAGCGCTAGACCCCTAAGATGTGAAGCGTCGGGCCCCTTAGATGTGAAACCGACGGGCGAAAGAATTTACTTGGGTGGGGGTGGGGTCGCGGAAAATTTTTTCTTTAGGAGCGGTCGCGGTTTGAAAAAGGTTGGGAACCACTGGTCTATACGTCTCGAGTGCCTATTTTCATCCGGGTGCTTATTTATCCAAATATTGATTTGTCCAGTGCCTAAATGGGATTTTTAGTACGTCTCGTTGCCTGTTCAACGAATATAAGAACGTTAAAATCGGTCAAGGCGCCATCTAGTGGCAGTGATATCGTCAACCGATACAGCTTGCTTCCAAGTGTACAAGTCAGGGTTCAGACAATGTTTTAATTCTCAATTTCCCTGACATTTCCAGGTTTTCCAGATGTATCCAATGGCAATTTCCAGGTGTTTATAAGATGTTTAGTTAGGGAAAATAGGCAGTAGCTAATGTTTCTATTAATATTTGTACGAAAATAATCTAACATCACAGAAAATAGCTGTTTATTGTGTGCGCGGCGTATTTTGAGTCCTGGAAGTATTTCACGAGCGACTACGTCTTCCTGGAAGGGGCGGCTTTAATCGACGGCCGCCATTGTTTTTGTAACGATCTTGGATATCAACAAGGCACTCTGCTGCCAAAAACGTACAATCTATTATCTGTGTTCGTTCTGCGGCGAACTCAAGATAGGCCGCGCACACTTTAGAGACAAGTATCCAGACGGGACTAATCACTTTTTCATCACAGATGTTGGCACTAGCCTAAGATTTGTTTATTTTTATATCTAAAACACTTAGTAAAGCACATATTAAAAGCTAAAATACATATTGAAGCACATATTAAAATTTTTGCTACTAGCCTAGGATCCTGTTTCTGATCTACCAATTCAGTGGAACTTAACAGATCAGACACAAGGCGTTTTTTTTTTCAAATTGCTCCGTCTTTTCCCCGATTTTCCAAAAATTCTTGTTTTCCCTGAAATTTCCCTGATATTTTTGCTATATTTTCAGTTTCCCTGAGGTTTTCAGGTTCTCCAGGTTTTGTCTGATCCTGACAGTACATACCAAATTTTTATTCAATTATTAAGAAAGCACGTGGCTTGTTTGTTGCGTCTTGGTGCATTACTTTTCTTGCTGCGAGCAAGCGCTAGAGAGAACTCGATAGCGCTAGATGCTCCAAACTTTCGTTTGGTGGAAAGTGTGGCACCCCGCCTTTAAGTGACATTCTTACCAAATTTACATCCCAAAAAGCGTAAAGGGAAAAAAAAACTTTAAAAGCCGGTCGAAAATACAGAAGAAAAACACCAGCGAAAGAAGACTTAAAAAAGTTAAAAACATCACGCGACCACCTTTTTAAGACAGAATTCAAAACTGGGTTATCGGTTTTCGTGCCCAGGGACCATAAGTACGACGGGAACGGCATTCGTGACGAATTTGGAGAGTAAATATGAGACGGCGTGGGAAAAACGTATTCCCTATTTAATTTACGAGGTGTCCGGTTCATGAGAAACAGTGGAACCTAAACCTAAAATGGGGCATTCACCAAAAAAAAAAAAAAAAAACGGGTGATCTTACTTCAAAAGAGTAGGCCACAAATAAATATATGGAGTCACTACCAACCTTCTCCACAAATGAGTTAATGAAAATGACAAACAATAATGGGTCAAGTACTGTACCTTCAGGCACACCACTAGCAACTGCAATGAATGCTAAGAGACAATTAACACGCTGCATGCCATTGCCCAAGGTCCAATTTAATATCTTTCCGTCAATACCCACATTTACAAGGCGATGAAGGGATTTTGCATGGGAAATTTATCAAAAGACTCACCAAACGAATACACAATACACTACGGCTTTTCTCAATTAACCATTGCCTGAATCGAAAAGTCTAAGCAAAGAAGTAGTTGGATGATGACAGAGTATCTTGGAAGAAAACCATATAGGTTTTAGAATGTACAGTAATCATTCAGATAATTCATGAAGCATTTAGCTACGGACCTTCTCAAAAATGTTACATGCCACACATGTTATGGATATTGGCCTATAGCTACCATTACTTCGTGATACTGTACCGGCTGACTTTGGTCTCGACTTGCTGTATACACCTGCGTGGACGGGTTTTTCCCAGAGTTAAAGACCTTCTGCGGGAAGTGTGTCAGAGACCACGACTTCTGCGCTCTCCGCCCTGTGATCGGTGTGGATACCTGACGTCTTTGTACCTTTGTTCTTTCCTTGCTCTGTGTTGCGTGTTTTTTGCCGCCACTTTCTGCTTTTGTTAACGCCGGCACCCCACTAGTGCTATGTCTAAACTTTTTTTGGAACCGGGTAAAGTGACCCCTACCACGTTAAAAATTGGTCTTAGACGCAATTAGACCTCCCCTCTACGAGATCGAGGTTATCGTCGACGGAGACCCATATCGAAGTTTGAAGATCGCCCTCGGGCTAGGGGTAAACCAGGCTTAGACACAAATTGCTGAAACCCGCTCCAAATCGTATTGCCTTGAGTGAGAGATCCCATACGGCACGTTGTTTTGAAGGTGGTATTTTGTCTCCCGTCATTGCCCACGGCACAACTTACCCCCTACCGTGCTTGTGCAAGGAAAAAGGCTTAGACCAGCAGTAAGATTAAAGTTTAACTTTAGCTAGTTTTCGAAATCAGGCTTAGACAAGGCATAAGGAGGCTGTTTAGTGCATGCTGCAGGAACCCAGTAAGGGGGAGGGGGGGCTTACCTGTGTCCTAGCTTTTGTTAGGGTTGGTCCCCATGCTGGGGATTTTTCCCTGCATGGGCTGTCGCCCCAGGTCTTTGGGTGCAACCTCCTGTCCACCAGTGGGCAGGTGCATTGTTTGCCTGTGTCCCTTTGC
>JAHWFP010054676.1:21296-34721 GCA_023313725.1 Lithobius niger | reverse complement strand
CACAGTCTTGTCCGGAGAAAACCGGAAACCATTACTGACCGCCCAGGTCTGGACTTTGTTAATCGCCAGCTGTAGCTGCCGCTCGCAGGTCTGCATGCGAGCTGCTCGAAAGCGCAGGCCGAAGTCATCGACAAACAATGACTGGGGAACAGCAGCTTGCTGAGCAATGGGGTTGATCCCAATAGCAAACAAGATGACACTAAGAACACCTCCTTGAGGCACACCATTCTCCAAGACAAACGGGCGGGAAAGAGCCGCCCCGACACGAACATTGGGAAGTAAGAAACCATTAACAGTTCTGCTACGAAAATTCGGATCTTGTATGGAGACTTTTGAATAGAAAACTCATGGTCTTGCTCTTAACATTTCCTTCGAAGAAGGCTTTTGTTACTTGTCTCGACTGGTTTGTTTTTATGATTTTGTGCAGCACATAAAATGTTTTAGAACAGTTTTTGTTTGTGTGTGTGTGTAAAACGATGTCTTGAGTTTACATGGCATCATTACCCAACACTGGAATACCCTTTTTACACCTTAGGTGATTTAGTTATGTGTACATTATTATCTGAAATGGAATTAAAATGAGATGAAAATATTTTGAACTAAGTATAGTTAAAATAACTAAGGCTGACATAGCTTAAGGTAAATGTGATACAAGATGTGCAATAAACGAGCTGTATGAGATAAATAAAGAGGTAAGGCATGACCAGCGAATAATAGGTTGTACGCAATTTAGTCGAAATAATGACTAAAATGGAATTTAATGTAATGTACACACGTCTTCATATGAATGAGATGAGCTAATTTAAGGCAAGGGTGATAAAATACATAGTTAAATTTGATACATGGGACGCAAGACATGTAAAATGCAGATATGTTGCATAATTGAGATGCAGGAGCTAAAAGATAAAAAGAAGTACGCAAGGTGTGAGATAAATAATCTACTCAAAATTTCAGAATAGCAAAATACATGATATGTGAGCTAAATTAGATAAATGAGCTACCCAAGACAAAAGGTAACAATTAAGGATACAATATGCCTAGCCACCCTCGACCCCACAGTGACTGAATTGAGTTTTCCGTCTTTAACCATTGCATAAATGACGATACTAGATCAAGAAGAGCTGATTTTATGCAAAATTTGAATACGAGCTGTCTTGGAGAACATTTTTAAACTTGGGAACCATTTTTGCTCCCCTTGCTGGATTTTCTAAAAAAAAAAGGGGAAAAATGTTATTCATTAAAATTTATGTCTGAATATTCTCCTCAACCATTTTATGTTCAATCTGATAAATAATTCGGAAATTACAAGGTAGAAATAATTTTTGGGATGCCATTTTGGGCCGCTCTCTTGGCTTTGCACAAAACTTGATTCAAACCATTTTTTAAGAAAGGTTAATTCTTACTATTTTTCTTCCTCGGTTTTTTTTTGTTCAATTTGGTAACGAGTTTTGAAGTTACAAAGCAGATGTCATTTTGGGCTGCCATCATGGAATTTCACAAAACTTGAAAAGGATCATTTTTTTATGTTAAAATTATTTTGAATATTTTTCGTAACCAGTTTGTGTTTCATATAATGAAAATTAAGAAGTTACACAGCGAAAACTATTTTTTAATGTCATTTTGGATCGCCATATTGGATTTTCACAAAACGAGTATTTTCCGTAACCAGTATGTCTTCAGTCTGATAACCAGTTTGGAAATCATAAAGCAGAAACAATTTTTTAGGTGGAATTTTGGGCCAGCATCGTATTTTTTTAATGAAATTTGGAGGCGACCATTTTTTTTTGTAAAGTATTCCTGAAAAACTGTGTGACAAGCTTAAGCTTAAATGGTTTATACCAGCAGTTTCCAACCATCGGAACAGTCACGCAATGGATCTCCCCATTGCTGTGTAATTTGTTGTAATAAAATGAACGATACTGGTACGGAAGAGGGGGGGGGGTTAAGTAGGTGATTTCACGATTTATGACCTTGACGCATTTTAAATCGTAATTTTTCTGCTGGAAATTGATTAAAAGCTTGATACATTCAAGGAAATCAGTGTTTCATCCCCTGAATTGTGGTTTTTCTATACCAAAGTCAACTATGAGCTTCATACATAAAGCAAACTAAGTAAACTAGTAAACTAATACTTGAAATAACTTTAACAGCCCGTGATGTTTAATAAGGCAGTTTACGGTAATAAAAAAGTCTGTTAAAATTCGACCAAATTTTGGCCAAATTTTAGCCTTGCAATATTACTTCTTCTGCGATATATACTTAAAAAAGTTCACCACTGATCTCTATATACGGCGCCGGGAGTGACTCGGGCCTCCCCTGCAGTTGCTTCGCACCTCACCGGTTGGGAAACACGGGTTTATACGGTTAGTTAGAGGCAAAAGCTGTTTTTTTTATATACCATTTTGAACAACCATAGCGAAATTTTTCAAAACTTCAAAACGACCTTTCTTGTAGAAAATCTATTTTGTCGGATTACTATTCGCAATTGTTTTGTGTTCAATGTGATGAAGTTTGGAAGATGAAAGACAAGAACCAGGTTTTGGACATCAGGTTTTGGAGATTTATGAATCTATCTTGGGATTTTCCCAAAAGTGAAGCAAAACCTTCTTTGATAAAGAGGTAAGCAAAACTATTTTCCATTACCAGCTTGAGTTCTATCGAATAATCAGTGTAGTGGTTAAAAGGTAAAAACTAGTTTAAGCCTCCATTTTGAGGCGCCATTTTTATCAAGTGGTAATAAACCATGTACGTGCGTTATTTTTTCCAAAGTTTAGATAGTATACTTATCAAATTAATCCAAGTCGGTCCATGCATTTGGTTGTAACTGTGATACAAACAGGCAGATTCGTACCAAGTTTGCTGTAGTGATGCAAGACCTTTTTTGGCATGTGTTGTAGCACAGAAATTCACCAATTAATTTATTTTACATCCTAAATTAGTGTTAACATTTTTAAACTATCAAAAGGCACACCAGGGACATAAAGACTACACATATAAAACAAACTCAATGTTTTTTTCCCATGAAAATTATTGCCTGTCCAATGAAAACCGATCTTTGGAAAAATGATGGCTCTTTTTTTTTAAAGAAATAGTTTTTACTTTTTTTTGGAAAAAAACACTCCTTACCTTTTCTGAATAGTAAAAATCTTTACTTCCCAACATAGCTTGACACTGTTCGTTCAGATCTTCTACCATTACAACAGGCCAGACATCAATCAGTGGGACTGCAATAGTTGGTTGATCTCTAAGGCAACTTCGTTCGTCGTCCCTACGAAAACACAAATTAGCACACTTTAGAGAAAAGCTAAATCCCTTAACTAACGGGACTTGTAAATAAACAAAAAGAGAAAAATCATACACTAGAACAGTAAACCAATTTTGTGCAGTTAGGTTTTATTCAAATGACGTAATCTGGATTCCAAGTGGGGAATCAGTACATCACCAGATCACCGACGTAATGCATTTATTGATATAACAGTAATCTGTTGATAGATCAACCACTGGATCACCACTTCGAATCTGGGTAATGTCATTCGACTGAAAGGAAAGTGCATAAACATGTCTTAGTATACTACTGTATCATTTTTGCTGATGCTTTACTTCCAGTTTACCTTCAAATCATTAAAATAAAAGCTTAACTGAGCAAAAAACAGCTTTGCCGTTTAGAAAAAAAAAACATTATAGCTCGTACCTCCATACTCACAGCCGTGAAGGAACACGAATAAAACCGGATTAGAGTTCACTCGAACGCAACCAACTATAATTTGAAATCCAATTCCAGGGAACAATGACTGTTTTTGCTCAGTGGTTATATAGGCAGTAGGCCTCAAAATGTAGGACTTCGCACCCTACGGTTTAAAACTAGAAGATTTAAGTAAAAATCTAGACCATTTAATTTTGGTTCTCCACAACGAGCTAGCTAACTCAAACAACGACAATGTTACTTTCCCGGCACCCAACCATTGTTGCATCGTGTTCGAGTCAGCTATAATCCGATATTGTGCACCTCTCCTATTGTTACCCCATTGTTACATGTTGCAGCATTGTAACATTTTGACATTGTTAGCCCCTCCGCCGCCACTGCCTCCTTCTCCTCCTGTCCAAATTGCAGAAATTCCCGTGCGCAAACGAACTCTAATATACATCGCTTGCCGGCCTGCCGGCCGTGTAACTTCCAGGATATCTCTGGGTCTCATCCATATTAAAAAGTATGAACACAAGCTGGTATGATAGAGAATTCACGCCGGTGTCCTATCTTTTATGGTGAACATGGAACCCAGTTGCTCCTGGACTCGGATTATCAAAAAAACAAGTTCATGTCCTCTTGAATAAAATAAAAGCACGTGGGTTCGTTTTAACAATTGTTACTGAATACAGGGATCCCTAATCCCACAGCACAGCGGTTTCACTGTAGAACTTTTAAAATCCTTAGTTATCATCACAAATTTGAACTCACGAGACAAATTTCCTCATTATTTCAATGGAGCATTTGGAAAAGGTTTTCAGCTGTCCACCACTCATGACGTAACCCACTCCAGGGGGACAAGCTGCTGCATCGTCATCACCATCGTGAGGTGCATTTAATCTACAAATAAATAATGAAAGAAACATAGCATTTAATCAGATTACATAAATTTGTAGTAACGCAAACACCTGAGTCATAATCATTATGTTTACATGATCATTTATAAGCACTTCCAAGGGATGTGCATTCTGTCCCTGTCGCTTCCTTCGGTCTTGTGATTCCCAGCTTGTAGCGCTTTCTCTGATCTGTCGCAGTGGGTTGAATGTGATTTCGTTAGGTGGTTTGGCATTTATAGATGCGACTCGTTGTTACCCACGTAAAGACTTGGAAACACATTGAGAGGTTGGTACGAACCAAAAAATTAGTGCACACCTTACTATCCCCTCATAATGTTTCTTGCTGCCACTCGCATTTTTAGAAAAATAATTCTAAATATACAGAAACAAGATAGACTCGCTCAGAGTTTTAAATGACCCAGTTTACTAAACCAGGTTAAAAGCTGGTTTAACATCACCTTATATTTCGAAGCTTGGGTCGGTTTCAATTCTACGAAGTTTAAAAACATACAAGGCAGCAGCAAGTTATGGTTGGCCGCAACATGGAATGGGCTGATGTTTGCGACCAATGGGCAACAAAGACAAACATCAGCCCATTCTGTGTCGTAACCAAGCGGAAATCGCTACTATACTCTGAGTTTTTAACCGTAAAAAATGAAGCCAAAAGCCTAGCTTCGAAATAAATGGCTGTTTTTTTTTATCCTCTTTAAGTATTTTGCTCCAGAGTGCATGTTTTTAAACAGAATTTGCTGATTTTATCTTCAATTTTTCAGGAATTTTCTCTCTATTTCTGGGTTATAAAAATGCTGTGTACAGGTTGTCACACTGACATCGGCTGGAATCCAAAGCGAATCCTGAGTACGCAACATTCGCAGTTTTCAACTGCTGAACATTACCAGCTTACAGACCTCTGGGGGCTCTTGGACAGTAGCCCATAGGAATAACATTAGAACCGAAACAAAAAATATTCTAGGAGCAATATTATCTGCTTTATTTTTTCGTTTACGTTAATCACAAAAAAACCTGAGAATATTCATTGGATAGAAGAGCCACTGTGTGGTTCCAGCATGTTTAGTGGTTTGGGTGAAAATATCATGGATTTTCGATGCAATGTAAACAAAATAATTTTTTTTTTATTAATGAAACACTGTTTCAAAAAGTGTCCTTGGTAAGTGATAGATAATACATCAAGCTTTACGAATGAACAAAAATGGTCTTGATTGAGCAAACGTAGCTGGCTCTACATCATTTGAAAACGTTTTTTTTTTTTTAATTTTAGCAATGGAGGTTTTAGGCCTAACGGGATTAAAAGCCAATCTCTTGCTCTTGCAGCGACCTGATTCCTGGTAATGAGGAATGAAAAGAAAGTTGGGATGTGCATAAAAACTAAACGTTGGAATTATTTTATTGCAGTATTAAAACGCGATATTATTACGCGATAAAACGAAAGAAGGGTAATGCGATGTAAACAGGTCAGCTTAAAAAATAATAAACCGAGGTAACAGTCTTGATTAACATTTTAAGGACGCATGCACTTCATGACTTTTTTTTAAGTAGGTCGGTAGCTGGAGTCAAACCGGCATTTGACTTGGAGACGAGGACGCTGACCACTAAGCTGTTGCTGCTCGCTTGGGTCGGGGGGGGGGGGCCGCCGCCGCGGCCCCGCGGCCTGATAGGGGGGTTAGTTGCTGCCCCGTCACTGTTGTTTTTAAACCGCGCTTCCTGTAAGTTGGGTCAAGAACACCACACCTTACGCTAGTTAAGTAAGTATTAGGCTTCAGGTAACAAAGCAAGGATTTTTGAAAATTTTATTAAAGCCTACTAAATTTGAAGACGGTTTACGAGACGGTTTTGAAGAAGAAAAAGTCTAGAAAAAGGAGAAGCAATCCATGGTATTCGATCCGGAAAATCTCCCATTAACCAAAGCGGAATGACATGTCAGATTAATCCAGAATAGATCCCGTTCTGCTGAAGAACCCCAATAATCCTAAAGCCGCAGAAGAACGGATAGGAACTTTTCTAGGGTTTTCGTTAGTGTTATGGAGACCCTAAACTAATGAAATGGTGTATGGAGACAACCAGTGGAAAAAGAACTAGTCACAGTTTCACACCACTATGATTCATTATAAAGATGATAAACAATGAATGACAAAGAATGAATGATGACAAACGAATAATGTTGCTTCACTACTGCTAAGGGAACGTTTATGCACCAAGAACTCGTGTCCTGAAAGCTATGCACCATGAACTCGTGTCCTGAAAGCTCTAACTTAACTTTAAAATTTGACGACGACATCGAATTTGTTGAGTGAAGTTGTTGTGAAACGGTCAACAATGAAAGTTCAAAGCTTCCAAGAAAATACCTGTGTCTTCTGAAAGAATTCTTCATAAAGCTGCCATGGATGGATAGGAAGACACGCAATTAACCAAACGCATGGTCAGTTAGGTCCATCAATGATACTTTTGCTATAAGCTTGTGTCACGTCACTAGATAACAGCTTCTGCTTATGAAAACTTCGGTGCATAACTGTGATTTTTAGAGAATATCACTTTTTGCAATACTAATTTCCCTGGCTGGAGGTAAATATTAGCTATTTGTACTTGGCATATTTTCCGAATTTGGAATTTAACTTATAAATGCGAAATATTTGACGATATTCAGTTTAAAGACTCCAAAATACCAGTGTAAACTGGTTGATTTTGGTTTTTATTGCTTCTATGAAATATTCATTACCTTTTTTTTAGCAGTCTCCTTCTCTCAATGATGTTTCAATTACAGAACAATCGAAGATTTCTTTCCGGGCTGCTACTCTCTGCACAAGTATCTGCCTCCATCGTGTAAAAACCTGAGCGGAGCGATCCATCTCTTCTTTTCTACCTCACTGTGGCCAGATGGCGACAAGAGGGGAGGAGGGTGGGAAAAAAGGTAACGTATATTTTCATAGAAGCAATAGAAACCGAAATACCAGTGTAACCTGGTTGATTTTAGAGTTTCTAGTTGCTATGAAAATATCCATTCCTTTTTTTTATCATTCCACAGACCTTGTCAAAGGCGGCGGACACCATCATGACGCGGTCGGTCATGAGTAGCGGTCGGATCCCCACAAATAATTATGACATGAGTCTGCAGGGGGGTTATACCAAGTGCCGGGTGGCAATAAATGGCCCCACACGGTACAGTCCATCGGCGTGATGTGACATGTCACGCAAATAGTGTGAAGAGAAAACTGACGGATGACGCCAGGAAGCAGTTGTCATGATTTCAGAAACCGGAATGTTACTGTGAAGAGCCCAAGACGTAGAGATGGCATGGAGTTCATGCACGGCCACGCGAATACCTTGATCTGCGCAGCTGATGTTGAGGGCATCACAGGCCTGAACAATGACGGTCTTAATCCAGGTCGCTATCATCCTAGAGGAAGTCTGTCCAGTCTTAGCTGCAAAAAGGATGAAAAGTTTAGTACGGCTCCAGCGGACCGGTTTGGATGCTTTGAGGTAGAAGCAAAGGGCTCTGACAGGACACAGGGCTCGTTCCCGTTCATCTCCCAAAATGTTGGAGAGTGCAGGGATAATGAAGGGATGAGAGCTTTTGGAGGGTTTCTGTGTCTTTGCACGAAAGGAGGCTCGTGTAGTAAGAGTGACACCAGAATAGTTGTCTAGAAAGAAGCAATCGGAAGCGGTAGCAGACAGGGCCTGGAGTTCACTGCAGCAAAGGCATGCCGCGACGAGAAAACCGTTTTACGAGTAAGCTGGCTCAGAGAACAGGCGGAAAGCGGTTCAGACGAGTGGTGAGGGCGATTGATATGTCCCAATCCGGGCAGGTCTTATGAGTCCGCGGGTGATCGATCATGAAAGATCGGCTCATGGAAGTAATACGAAAATCATCAAGGAGGTAAGAAGAGCCGGCAGCCTTAAAGACCGCGTTGAGGGCGAATCGATATACCAGATTTGTAGACCCTCGAAGACCATCATCGAAGAGAAAATCTAGGAATCAAAGAAACTCGGGAACAGAGGGACCGACTGGATTAACTTGTGAGGCGATGTGGATGGCCTGGATCGAAGAAACTCCTATTGCTTCGAGAAGTCGAACAATAGTAGCCACCGGTGTAGTCACAGGAACTGTGGTCGTCGGTGTCGAATCTTCCTGTTGTGTTGGGTTAGCTGATCCCGGATCAACGGAAGAGCCCATAGGGAGTCGATGAGGAGATCAAGAAGTGCCGGGAACCAGGACCCAGCGGGCCAAACCAAGGCAACGAGAAGAAACCTGCCTGTGAAGATGGAAATCTTCTGTAAAACGAAGAAAAACGTATAAAACGTCAGGAGGCAGGAATAGGTAAAACGAAGAGATGATTCCAATTCATTGTAAGGGCAACGATGGCCTATGCCCTGGGATGGGAATCGGGCCGACGAACAGGGCAAGTTTGGCATTCCCCTTCGTGGCGAACAGGTCCAGGGTTGATCGTCCCCAGAGTGTGAACAGGGTTTCGCAAATAGAGGAATGAAGAGTCCATTCCTCGGTCGACAGTGCTCGTCGAGAGAAAAAAATCGATTATGACGTTGCTATTTCCCAGTATATGCAAGGGGAGCAGTCGGGTTTTGAGGGATATGCAGAGGTGAAAGATTTCGTATGTTAACTCCTGGAGGAATCGGGACCGTGTCCCGCCCCCTCGGTGAAGGTAGGCAACCGCCGTGTGTTGTCGATGTGAACTTGGACGGTCTTCATCCAAACCAGGCATTGAAAATGGTGGAGACCGTAAAGAACAGCTCGAAGTTCGAGCAGGTTGATGTGACTGGAATTGTTCGATCCCCATGTACCCGAAGCCGTCTGATGGTTGATGTGTGCCACCCAGCCATGTCTGGAGGCATCGGTGAACAGGTGGAGGTCCGGGATAGGTTCGTGAAGTGGAATACAAGCCATAAGGTTGGTGATATCCATCCACCAGTGATTGGTTGAGAACGGATAGTGAGGACTGAGAGATCGAGGATGAAGTGTGAGTTCGACAGCTGGATTCTGGAAGTAATGAAGTGAGCAAGCCATCCACCTGCCGTAAGGAACCAGGTTGGCGAAGGAATCGATGTAGCCTATGATAGAATCGAGCTCACGGAGCGTGTAATGGGGTAGATGAAGGAAGCCACGGGCTTTGGCAATGAAGCTGCTGAGGCGATCATAGGATGGTGACACTTCCTTGATGTAGATCGAAGAAGATTCCTAGGAACGTGAACACTTTGCTGGGAAGCGGCCGGGAATTTGTGAGGTATATCTCCCATCGTAGCAACGTTAAAAGAGACATGACGATGCGAAGGTTGAGGAGAAGGATGGTGCGATCCTGTTCTGGTAGTAACCAATCGTTCAGAAAGTCATGAATCCGAATTCCTTGTTGATGAAGGCGGGCGAGGATCGGACGGAGGATGAGAGTGAAGATTCGAGGAGCCGCACTTAGGCCAAACGGTAGACATAGGAATTCGTAAATGGCACACCTTAAAAAAAGGTGTCGGACAGAAGCGTGAAAAGGAACGTGAAGATATGAATAGGCGAGATCGAGGGAAATTGTCCAATCGTTGATTCGAAGTTAATCATGGTTTGAGTCCGTTCTTATCAACTGGAAGTTTGGGTTGTCGATGTATCGGTTCAGGGGTTTGAGATTGAAGATGATACGCGAACCTCCTGTTTTCTTTGGGCAAAGAAAAATACTGCTGTAGAATCCCAGCGGGATCGGAGTGCTGGAACGATGCGTACGGCACTCTTGTAAAGGAGCGTCTGAATTTCGGCGGATAGGTTGGCAGATGGAGGGGGATTCGGTGTCCCATGGCGGTGGGGCGACTGGAGGACAATGATGGAACCTTGGTAGAAACCTGTGAGTGACGATAGAGAGGATTGGATTGGAAGTGATCGAACTGCAAGCTTCCGTAAAGAACCGTAAACGTCCTCCACACAGGTCGTGGGAAGGGCGAAATGTCAATTTTTGGGGCGGCCACGATTCCGTGGACCGAGTGATGCATATCGTCTGCACTTGTCATAGTTTTATGGCCTAGCAGGGGATTGCCTGTGTCCACGAGGTTGAGTGTAGGATCGAAATGGTGAAGCGGCCCTGGGAAGGGAGGCGGGGTTGGACTGCTTCGAACCAGAGGGATCGTCTTTTGCAGTTCCTGCTTGTGAATCTTTAGGGGAACGTAGTCACTTCCCATGGCGTGAACGAAAAGGCCGCGGCTTACGGGAAACATCCAAATGAGGAGAAAGTTTAGGGATCAAGCCACGAAACAAAGTATCGGTCTCATGGATCGGGAGGTTGCGAAGTGTAAATCGGGTGGAATCGGAAGACTTGGCGAAGTGTTGAGAGCAATTTCTCACAGTAGGATTGTAGAATTGAATAATGCCCTAGGGAACCAGTTCATGGAGTGGTATGTTGCGAAGCACGCCTTGCAAAAGACTTGATTAATGAGGAAGGCCAACTGTTTGGTATCTGCAGATTGGGGAACCATGTTCAGGCGATCGCACAGAGCGTTGGCTGCTGTATTCAATACATCGGCTTGAGAAGCTGCTCACAACCTGAGACGCATAAGATGATCGATATTACGGAGCACAGACAATGGAACCGAAGCACATCTCGGAAGGAATAAGGAGGAACCGAAGTCCATGTTTGTTTCGGCAGACAGAATTTCCGATTGAGGATAGGTATCAAAGTTGGGAGGGTTCATGGTCCATTCCTCAGAGGGTCGGAAAAAGGATGCTTCTTCCCCAGGCTGAAGAGGTGGAATGTTGGAGTCCAGTTCCAAGGGGGAACCGTTGCCGAGAAGCAAACCACCTGTGCGGAGGAGCATAGTCAGTAATGTAGTAGACTGGCCCAGGAGAGGTGGCTGGTGTCGAAGCTGATCCCGGAGACCAAAGCCTATGTTAGGAAAAAAGGGCGCGAACGTTTGTTGTTCGTGCTCAGGTTTGGAAGAATAGCAAGACTGGACAGCCACGTGCTAATTGTGTAGCACGTGCCACTATTGTCGTTGTTCTTCGTTGTCGAGATGTCGCCTCGACAAGACGTGTCGGATCGGTTTCGTTGATGCCGCTAGCTTAGGTAGGCTACAAGATAGGGAAAGTGTATATGGCTGTGGCCCTACAGATGTGTCTGCCGTCGGTGTTAGCCTTCAATGAAGTATCGGCAACAAGACGGCCGTAAAAGACTCGCTGAAAAGGACGCACTACCGGAAGATTGTCGCCAATGCATACAAGCAGTTCATCGTTCACGTTGCTACGTTGAGGTAAATATACAACAAATATATGTATGCTATTTACCCAACCCTCTCTCCCATTAGCCTAGACCTGTAGAAAGGCCCCTGTTCTTGCATGATCGATTGGAATCAGGGGCCGGCTTGTAGAGGAAGCAGTCAGATAGGATAGCTTCAACTGTATTTAGGATATCCGGAAGAGGGATGTCCGTAGGATCAAGTTCCCCTGGAAACCCGGAAGCATGGTTGTCGTAACTGCTAGAGTGATGAGAGGATCGATCCTCATTGTTATCTGATGAATGGTAACTTAAAGGAGTAAGTGCCGGTTGGGGGATCGACGGAATCGGAGGAGGAACCAGGTTTGGTTCGCCGGAAGAACATGGGATTGGTTCCCCAAGACGAAGTGTTTTGGAGGCTGAGGCTACCCAGGAGCTGGTGTAGGGCGACGGAGGAGGAGGATTGGAGGGAGCCTTTCGCTTGAATGTCTTTAATGCCGAATTCATAAGGGAGTGAACTTGATCCCGTGAGAGCTGATTTGCAGACACTGCCTGGGAAGGGGGAGATCGTTGAGAGGACCCAGAGGAGGGGTCCAAAGCTGTGAAGGAGGTGATGCCGATGTCTTGGCTGCACGCCTGCGAGCTTTTGCTTGAAGCTTCAATTGAGAGTAGAGGTTCTTTACTCTCTGTAAGTCTTGGGAAAGGGACCTGGATTCCCTATCCGGATGGCTTGCCCACAGGAGATCGGAGAAGTAGCAGCGGTGTTGCAAGGTAGCGCAGTAGGAGGGAGAACCGGAGCCGCGGATCGGACAGGGCTCTCGTTGGACTCAAGAAGCCTGATGCTGTCACCAGAATCGAGTGATTCGAGGATCGCAGTCGGTGACACCGGATCAGGGGGAACCAGCGGTTCCCGAGGTGTGTCTTCAGTACGAGGCATGGGATCAGGATCGATGGGGAGTAGAAACAGCACGTCCAACCGTGTTCAGGTTAGAGAATAAATGATTTCCGCTCAGGCTTTTATACGATGGAGACTGCGTAGATACATGCGCAGAGAGTAGCGGCCCGGAAAGAAATCTTCAATTGTTCTCTAATTGAAACAGCACTTAGAGAAGGAGAATACTAAAAAAAAAGTAATGCATCTTTTCATAGCAACTAGAATCGTTATATTACTATTGAAACTACACTCAACTGCTGCACACCACTAAATTAGTAAAGCGAACTTACATGTGAGCCAATTCGTGGGCAACGCCATTGAATCCACTAAAAAAACGTGCAGTATCTTCGGCAAATCCCGAGTTCCATCCTGTGCTGCATGCTGTTCCCATGTAAGCCAAACCTTGAAAAACAAAGGCAAATTTTGGTGATGGAAAGATACTGGCAAGAAAAGTGACGAAGTGGTGGTACACATACTCGCTATTTTGATTTTTAAGAATACATACAAATATAGATGTTTACTTAATTAAATAAAGATGCAAAGAATAAAAAAATTACCTACATTATTTTATGGAAACTGTTTCGTTTATAGGCAGACACAATAGTACGTCACCATAACATCACATTCACTATGGCACTTTCCATCATGAGACCTTTGGAATGCTGCCTCATCTTGGCGTGGGGGGGGGGGGGGAAA
>JAHWFP010054676.1:0-11296 GCA_023313725.1 Lithobius niger | reverse complement strand
CTATTGAGACTGTCTGCAGATGATTCCTGTAGCCAAGATAGTGCTGTAGCCAAATTAAATAAGTAGCGCTCCACACCGACAGTTACTATTAGTTGCAAAACGAGTCTCGTTTTTAACAAAAAGACATGTTGGGTTAAAAATGCTCTATAAAATGTCCCTTACACCCATTTCTTGCCGTGATTCATACATTAAGTATGATGAACACACTGTTTGCTTGTATGCCCATATCCGTAACATCGCCAGCACGTAAGAAGCCAAGAAAGCCAAGGCTTTCTACAAAGTTCTTTGTAACAACTTGCAGTAGTGGTATTGACGGCTTCAGAACTTGTAAACACTCACATCACGGGTGTTCCCTAGAAGCTGAGGCGTTTTTAGAAATTTTGACTGCTGAAAGTGCCATTTTTGGGGTCCAAGTGTACTACCAAGTGCAGAAAGGGTATTTGATCGGAGTATTTTTCTTTCAGTTGGTCCGTTTATTTTGACCCCTCCCCACTTGACAGGATCTGATAAATTTGTGAACTCAGATCCTGGTGAACTCAGATCCTGGTGAATTTGGACTCGAGAGGGTCCAAAAACTTCATGACTCAACAATTTCCTTTGCCCCCCCTCGGCAGTAAATAATGACTGATTCCTTACTGAAAAAATAACGGAAACAGATTTCTACGCCCACCTATCCTTCCCTGTCTTTGTTACTTTTTTTACTTGTTCTTTTCACTATTTGCCCTTTTTAGTGTCTTACGTAAGCATTTCATTATATGGGCGTCTTTCACACTTTGGTATGGTGTTTTTGTATGTGTACTGTTCTTGTCAGTTAAATGCTTTAAAGAGAAAAAACTCACACTTTTATTGTTTGTTAACGAAGTCAGTTAAAGTGCAAACGATTGCAACATCTTTACTGCTGATGCGAATCTTGTGTACTGTGTTTTTTGTTTTACTGAGAATGAGGAAGCGTTTTCTGTAATAAAATCATAAACTTTCTCGCGTATTTACTTGTACAAAATATGTGCTACGGCACTTTACACTTTTCGAGGAATTAACGAATCTTTTTATCGACTTTTGTTTTGGCAGTGAGCAGGCGATAACCTAAAAATAATACATTAAGTTATCTCAAATTCTTACCGTAATTACTTGTGCTAGGGAAGTTAGCGACTTGTTTTTTGAACATTAAAAGTTTTGTACCCATTAAACCAATTAAGATCTCGAGCCACGAAGAGGTGCGAGGGCCTTTTTTCCGCCAATAAGCAGCATGAGAGAGTTTAAGACAGGAAAAACATAAGTGCCCCCAAAAGACCTATAACTACCAAATGCAGAAAGGGTATTTGATCTGAGTGCTTTCTGGGATATACAGTGAATTTATTATTAAATAAGTTGCAATTAGTTAGGGACATATCTTACCCATTTCTACAATTCATGTTGTTATGCTTATTTTTTTTTGCAAGTTTGTTAGTTTGTGGATTTGCTTCACTTTCGTTTTCCTAACACCCAGTCGTTTGCAGTTTGCGTTGGCATGGAAACGTCGAGAGAATTTCACTAAAACACTGTAATTCTGTGACGCGTTAATAAAACAATCCTAATAGTTTATGTTAACATTTTAATTATGTGCATGTTTTATATTCACATTTGTAATATGTTTACATTTATTTATATCCTATTTAGCTGACCTCAGCGCTGTTATTGATAGGCCTCGCTGCATAAATTGGGTTCCATGCTTTAGATCCATGTGTTGCTATCATGATTGGTATAGAAACCAACACTGATCGCCAAAGTGGGGTAAATAACTTCGAATGACTATTCGTTGAAGGAAGATGCATGGCGGACTTGTAAGTGCATCACACATCTGCTGTGAACGACATGTAACGGCGTAACACGTTCCATAATGCCGGACTAAAGAATTGGATCCAACAAAAATCTTATCGCCATCTTGTGGTCGTCCTAGACGCTTTTCGATTACGGTCGGTCATACTACAGCTCCTCTGTCAAAACCCAGTAGTCATAACAATCAACATCTTATCGGAACCAACCAAATGTTACCCATCTGAAAACCTAGCTCACGTATGTAATTTCGCTTCTAATTCCGTAATAAACTGTTAATTGAGCCTTTCTTTTTTTTAACACGTTTAAATACACGATTATGGTTTTGTGTGGCTATGTAGTAACTTAATTTTCGACCTCGAGTGTTATTTTCGAACACGGGCAATTATCACTTAAGTGCCGCTTGGAAGACTATGAGAGTAATCACCATACAGACTGATTGGCTGCTATGTCACTACTATACATTTCCCATTGGCCAAAAAAATAATAAAAGAGATATTACGAGCAACTATTTTTCCATCAGTTTGCTTCGCCAACAGCAGTATCTTACCTGACTCCAGAAAATGGCCACATATTTCCTAATTTTTTCCACGTCGAAATCCAAGCGTTTGCTGTTTGCCTGGTCAAACACGACAAGAACTTCAACAGTCACTTGAGCTGGAACATCTTCTGAGACAGAATTCTTGCTGTCTTCGACCGTAGTTTTAACGTGCTCAGGAATTACTGCAATTTAATTGTTTATTTTAGAAAGAGGTATATGAAAACACAGTCCATAAATGTTTTGAAAATGTTCATGTAAGGTTAAAGGCACTTACTGATTAATTGAACTATGGTTTGGGCTATTTTTGCTGTCGCCACATTGCTGGGAATTTGGTGCTGTGGTGTCGCGTTGAGGAAGGCAGTCAGATTTACTTGATGAATTGTGCGTCTCAGCAAAGTTCAAATGCCCCCCCCCCCCCTTCCCAAACTTTACACATTCAACGGAATATTGACCCCATGGTCTTGCGGGACGAGGAGTTATTACGTGCCAATTTGCTCGTCAGTGCCTACTTTAGTCGGTGCATCCTTAAAATAATGCTGGATCCGGCTAAGCAGTTAAGAAAAAAACCCGAACAATCACTTCCCCCTCATCACGCCCGCATTGCTAGTGGACTCTACCATTCTACCAGCATGGCAGGTGCAGCCGGGAGGGAGCGGTCGATCAACTCACATACGTCTCACAATGAGGTGTACGAGACACGCGCGAAAAATTTAGGGAAAAGTGTCGGGAAAAGTGTGTCGGGAAAAGTGTGTCTGTAAACTTAATTCATGACCGGCCCCCGGGCTTCGTCTAGTTTACTTATAGTAAGACAGACTCCTGATTTATCCTATTCATATTACGTGTTAAGATCAGACGTTAAGAAATACGTTATTTACGATCCAAACTTTAAAGTCATTTACGTCCTATTACGTGGAAAAGTATGCACGTTAGTGTATTGAGTAAACTAATTCGTTACTTTAAATAAGTGGAAATATGATTCTAATTAGGATAAATGGAAATGCTTAGACTGATCTGAAAGGTTGTGATGTACTTTTTTCAACATTTTTCGACCAACGTGGCCAGATAGTAGAT
The DNA here is from genome assembly GCA_023313725.1 of Lithobius niger. NCBI lineage: Eukaryota > Metazoa > Arthropoda > Chilopoda > Lithobiomorpha > Lithobiidae > Lithobius > Lithobius niger. The sequence continues at coordinate 7,872 of JAHWFP010054676.1, read as the reverse complement.
AAGTATGGAAGGATGTTTACACCAGAAATGATGCAATTCTGTACAAGAGTAAAAGTAGGGAGCCACACGTAAGTTTGAAAACTGTTTGCTTGTTTTTGTTGTTGTGGTTGTTGTTGTTGTTCTGCCACCGTTTCAGAAAAATAACTACTGCGCCTTCCTAAAATCTGAAACATGATATAAGCCAGAAATTTCCTGGTCCTTCATTCTCAAAGAGACCACTTTTTCATTTGGTCGAGCCATTCCGGAGTTACGTGATCCTGAACGATCAGTTTTATTGTTTTACATCGTTTTAAACAGTGCAATTAGGGAACAATGCCTATCAGCAAACGCCACCTGCAAGGCATAGACTGAACAATGAATAAATGATAACAATGCTGTTGAGACAATAATCGTTCACCAGCATTATCCATATTACGAATTATTTTATTACTCAGCGTTTGGTGTCAATTTGAAGTAAAATTAATTCCAGATTATCCAGTTTTTAGTCAATATTACTGCATGCCATAAAAAAGGTAGACGGATTACAAACAAAAACTCAAGAGTGCCGTACAAAAAGGATTATATGAATGAAGTTTCACTTTACTTGTTAAAATATACACGTATAGAAACTGATGATTTTTAATTGAAATAATCAATGTACAATTCAGAAAACTGCATCTGTTTAAGTGCTATTGTGCTTTAAGAATATTTTTCATTCCTAAAGAATAACAGCACTTAAGCAGATAAAATTTTCTCAATTCTACATTTGATTATTTCAATTAAAAATCATCAATTTTCATCTGTGTACATTTTAACAAGTAAAGCGAAACTTAGTCACATAACCCTTCGTCTACGGCACACTGGACGTTTCTGTTTGTATTATTACGGGCCAGCACTTGTTAGTTTACTTGCAATACCAGCAGGTTAAAGCCGTAACTGAATGAGCACAAGCAAAAACCATGGTGGTACAGCACAGGCAAGTAGCTGCAAATGAATTCCTAATAATAGTTAGCCATTAATAGCCCTTGTTGAAAAAAGCACGTGGATGCAATTCGGATTAGCCAGGACGTTCATGTAGCTTATAATCAGAAATACAATATCAGCAGTTTAAAATATGGAATTGATCATACTCAGTACGGTGGCATACATACCTCGTGGTCGACGTAAACTAGGATGTCATGAACTACGTGGCTGATATTCGAGAGTGATGCTGACTGAATTTATAATGAATTAACAGTAAAACAAAACCGACATGGGGGGCGGCCATCACAGCGGGCCGCCATTGAATGGTACGCCAGGCTTCAAGTTTGAACATGTTGATACAGACTGGGTTTAAACAAAGAGAGATGAGTGGTGAATTGGCGGAATAGAAAGACGTGGTAATTTATTGGGACTGATTTCCATCGGGGGTTCCACAAAAGGGGGTCACCATGGAATGGCGTGCTATTTTTCTATTCTGAACGTGTTGGTGCAGTATGGATTGAAACAAATAGAGATACGTGGTGGTGGTTCAGATTGAACAAATAGAAATACTTGTTCGTTTATGGTGGTTGATTTCCTGTCTGTATAACGTGTAAAACCGAATATAGCATGTAACCATTCCATCTTGTAGGCCGTGACAGTGTTTTCGTCTTCAGTTCGGAGAGGGCATCAATGATTCCGCTACAATCGTGAAGCTCCGAGATTCCCACTGACTTTTCATGACACACATTTTCAGTGATTGTTCCTCAACCACATATTAGATCTCGTCTTCTAATCTTGGTAAACGTGGTCTGCGCATAGCCACGACTATGTGCAACACCTTTCTTTAAATCATTCGGAGCAACAGTTTTTCGTGATGCTGTCACAAAGTTTGCATTGGAATCCAAGAATAGCAGATATACGCTCGCTTCGCTCTAATAAATAACAAATTTGGTTTACAAGAGCTCAAAATATATTTCAGCTACAGTTGAAATGTGAATAGAATCTTTCTAGAAGAAAATTTAATTCTGCATCTTGTCTTCAACAGGTTAGCTTTCAATCTGGTCAAGGGTTTAGAATTCACAAGGTAAAAGCCATTTTGGATGCCATTTTTTGGGCGCCATTTTCCAAGATGGCGGCCATCACCAGTGGTTCCGTAAATAATTCCCTGTCTAAAATGACTTCTGACATGTATATTTAGTCCAACAAGCCAAAGGAAATGTTGTCAATTGTTCATTAGCTTCTTAAAATTCAACCTTTAGGTGGTACAAAATTGTGGTAACACTTCACTTGGTTAGTGGTAAAATGTCGGAAATAAATTTCAGTTTAATTCGCAGTCGTAACATGTACTGGAAGTTGCAAGTGAATTACCCAACCAACTCAAAATGCAAACTGAATTAACTAAAAACTTACTGTAATCGTGATGGCTGGAGAAAACGTCTGCATGCAACTGGTGAACCGTGTGAGCCAGCGAACCATCATCGTGCCAGTCGTTGTCATTTGGAACAATCCTCAGTTCATCATTTATCACACCTTCCTGTATAATGCACCAAAAACAAGAGGAGTGGACCTTCTTGCAGATTAATTTGCGGGTGAGAAGTTAACAAATGAAGGATGTTCCTGACAGGCGAAAAGACCCACATGTATACATACATAAATATTGACTTAATTTTCGGCTAGAGAATCTCTTTCTGGTCTTCGTCACCTAAGCGAGAGGCACACATATAAAACTGAAAATTACGGCAATATTTATGTATGTACTTGTGTGTCTTGTCGCCATTCAGGGTCGCCCTTCAATTATGTAGTGCAGTTTAATTTTTGTACGGTAGGCCTCTGACGGTTTACTCGTCAATTATTCAGTTAAAAATAACCACACATTCAGAGTGGGTGAAGGTACTGGTTAAGGGGAACGAATAAAGGGGGAAAAAAGTTTTGCATTACGAGTAAGTAGATTCGTGCAAAGTTATAATGCCAGAACCATTTTCTTCAACGCACATTGTAACTCTCTACACACTGCACGGTGCTCTCGAATAATTTTAGATACGTCTCGAAATCCCTATTTATGACAATAATGTTCAACATATATTTGTGACAATAATGTCAACCCAGAACAGATGTTTTGAAATAAAAACTTACATTTTAAGTCATAAAATATCATAAAAAATCAGAAAATGGCACAAACGAAAGATTTCATCAGAATGGAGCACGATGTTATTGTGATTACTGGTCCCATAGTAACAGCGACGTATGCAGGAAAATATTTCTAGGGGGATTGGCGGGGCACGCGATATTTTTTCAGTGAAAACTTTTCTAACTCTTCTTAAAACAACGTCAAACTGACGTGCACGGCGGTATGGGGGGGGGGGGGGCCGAGCCCGGGTAGGGAGTAGTCTGGGTTTTAGGGAGGTGTCCGGGGAGGGAGGAGTCCGGGTAGGGAGGAATCCTGGCAGGGAGGAGTGCGGGTAGGTAGGAGTCCGGGAAGGAAGCCTGCCCCCTCATAGCCGAAAGCAGAATTTTTTTTTCATTTCTTTCGAAAAATTGTCGAAATTGTAGTGTGTATTCACTCAATTCTGTCCAAAACAACTAAACGTGTTATTAACAAAAACTTCATTTTAAGAAACAACTTGCTCCAGGGGTAGATATTTGTCTAAAATTGAACCATAGAAATGTGAAAAATTGTGAAACTTTTTGCACAGTATTGTTCAAAACGACCAAAGTTTATTGGAAAAAAACCTTCCTCTTTTCAAAATCACTACACGCTTCAATTTTATGTCCATTTGTGTCCCCAAACACGGAACCTTAGGGACACTTTTGCTTCAATTTCGGTAACCTTGGGCCGTTTTAGCCCTTAAATCGGGGACACTTTTTCAATCAAAATCTGGACCTTCGAAAATTTTCGAAATATTTAAACCCGAGCGAACCACACCACCGATCTACGGGCCTGAAAGACGTCACAAAAGCAACTGCGTCTCCGTCCAGATTGTAGATGGTTTGTTGGCAATTTGAGATCTTTGAGACCTTTACTGGCCACTTGCAAAGTGGTTCTGCCAGCTGCCACAAACACTTGTAAGTCTGCAGAATACGGGTTAGGAAGGGGGAGAAAGTTCTAAAATTAGAGGGGTGCGAAACGTCTGTAAAAATAAAATTAAAAGGTTAAAAAATGGATTAAAGTAAATTAGGGGTAGGGGCAGATGCCGGATCCTTGTGGTCCCTTGCCTGCAGATAAAAGAAAACGTATAATTTACTTACTGCTTGTAGTTGGTTGTTGTCTGTGATAAACAGCGATCCTTTTCCATCATTTACAGTGTATAACTGTCCTTTGGTTTCCGACCTTTCAGTCTAAAAAATAAGAATAACCGGGATAAATCTGGTAAACTAACTTTGTCGAGTGATGGTATCTTTTTCGTTTTTTTTTTTTTTTACTTTTAAGTTTTCATCCAACAGGCTTACAAAACCGCTTTTCAATTAACGCAAGCAACTTTACTGTCACAGTCAAAGCGTCGAAAGGTTCATCAATGACAGAAACACAAAAAAGGTTACAAGTGAATAAAAATAATTAAAAAAGGTTTCAAGTGAATAAAAATAATAAAAAAGATTGCAAGTGAATAAACATAATAAAAAAGGTTGCAAGTGAATAAAAATAATAATAAAAAAGGTTGTAAGTGAATAAAAATAATAATAAAAAAGTTGCAAGCGAATAAAATAATAATAAAGGTTGCAAGTGAATAAAAATAATTTTAAAAGGTTGCAAGCGAATAAAAATAATAATAAAAAAGGTTACAAAGGAATAAAACTAATAAAAAGATGGTTGCTACTGAATAAAAATAATAAAATAAAATATTAAATGTGGATAACTACACACCATGACAACGTGACAAACAGGTAACAAAATAAATATCTCAAGACGCCTACGCCGATACAAGTCCCAAGTTATATAAAATCTACTAACACTTAATTGTTACCAAAGGCAGTTGTAATAAAACGCACCAGTTAACAACTTCGAGCCGTATTTACAAAGTAGGAGCTAAGAAGAACTTTACTCAATGTTGTAAAACCAACGGAAAATAGTTGCTTATAAATTCAGGGTTGATTGTGCCATGAAAATTATTACTGGTGTGCAGATTTTGTACGGCTCATCTATCTTAGTCATTACATTTAAATTCTAAAAATTTAAACTTGGAAGAAATTTAGAATTTTTGCCTTCAGTAAACTGCCTTTCCCTCTCTAAGTGCGGTAAATCTTAATTTGACACAATCACTTAAAATAATGTGTGTTTTAAGCCCCATATAGGTCAGTCGCGTGATTCGATCGTCGTTCTGTTGGTTAGGAGACGAGGACTCTAACCACTCGGATGTTCTTGCTCGCTTTGCTGACGGTCCCCACGGAGGGACCCCTCACAAAGCTTCTGGTGCAATTTGGAACTTCGATTTTTTTTCCTGTTTGTAGTATCAACGATTTATGTAAATCCTTGGTAGTAAGCATCCCAAAGCATACAATGCTAAATTCAGTGATAATAAATTCTGCCTCATTGTTTATGAAAGCAGGCACATTTGTTATACAGCCAAACAATTTAAAAAAATATAAATAAATCACATACAAATGCTGCTGGAGTGCAACAGTTAAATAGATACAGAAAGAGAATCTTTGTCACTTACTGGTTGTTGTAAAACTCTGTTAAATTCCAAGTCACCATTTTGGTTGCGCTCAACTTGAACCAATTCGAAGTCTGGAGTGAAGATTTCAGTTGGCTTCAATTGCAGAACGTGATCTTTACCAAAGGCAGATAAATGAAGGGTTCGCCTTCCATCGAGACTACGTTCACTTACGGATCGAATATGAACTCGTTCACTGGGAGAATCTGGAAATTAGGTATCGAATGTTACTGTTACGTACTAATGTCAGTGGTTAGGTTACCTGGAACTTCTCATTTCAATTTGCACTTTTAAGATGAGAAAGAGGAAGTCCTGTTTACCTACAATTCGCATAGAAAGAAGGGAATAGATGCTTTAACATGTCTGCTTCTTAATTTAAATTCCTGGTATTCGTTAAGAAAAATGATTTGAGTACATTTTTACATACTGCCATTGTTATCTGGTGGCCAGTTAACTGAATCTTACCTCTGTTCACTATTCTATTGTTACCATTCCAATAATTATTATAGTTTTGAAGTTCGACTTGTTCCCAGCTAAAGCCATAGCGCCAGAAAGTAGGAGGGACAATTTTTGCTAGATAAAGCCAATCGGAAATCCTAGAATGTTTTACGTGCCACAATCGACATGATCACGATGCATCACCGGACCCATCTCTTACGAAAATGCCAGAGCTGATTAGAGTCAGGCTTGAGCCAGGAACACGTGGCATACGATACTGCCATGCTAACTATCCTGCCATCCTGCCTCCAACATTAGTTAGTGCTATTCTTGAGATTGTAATAAATTCCGTAGCCTGTCAGGCAGCATCCTCTATTTACTTTGAGTTTCCAAAATGAAATCGAAACAATCCAGTCTTCATCGTATCACCTGTGACGTACTCAAGGAGTAGACGATTGAATCCAACAATAATCTCAAAACCAATTTACTCCTTACTGCAAAGCTAGGGGTCTTTGGACTGAGAACACGTGTTAGGCACGTAAACCAAGTTTAGGAGCTTAGTTTAGTCCTTAGCAGAGTTCAGGGGGACAACCTTTCGAGTTGCCTACCCTACACCAACTAGCTTTCCTGGTATCCGGGCCCTCATATTTATGGGGGGGGGGGGGATAGAAGTCACCTGGGGCATTACGTTGCTCAACCGCTAACAGGTGTAAGCCGGTCCTAGCTAGTTTGAACCGGAGGGATGGCTCGTTACCCGGTGTTGGCGTTCTGCCAAGTTCTGGTTTGGGCGGAAGTTTGACTGGACGCCAAGCAGATTATATAACTGCAAGGTGCACCATGAGCGTTCACTCATGTTGTGCCCTGCTATGCATAAATAGCGCGACACACCAAGCATACCTGTGCAAAAGATCAGCTATCAGCTTTCAAAGTGAATGAACGCTGAAGTATTTCATCATCCGACGCATTGCTTTCTGTGTCTTTCTGCATGTAAAAATCCTACGGATTAAAACAAGCACCTGTTAATGTGTTCAGAGTTTCTCTTTACAGTTTTTTTCCCTCGGATCTTGAAAATAAACCTAACGAATGTTAAAAAAAAAAACTTGGCATACGACTTAACTACTTGGCTACCTTTACCACTTCTCTAATCCCTACCTGAAGACGTTCTTTTCAACAGATGCTTAGAATAGGAATGATGATGCATAAACAGTGATTAATTGCGCATTAATCGTTAAGGGTTTGGTTTTTTTGTGTGGTATCATTCATTTGGGAGAAGATTTACCATCCTCATTTATCCACTGTTTAAGCAGTAGTTAAAGATCGAATGTAGAATTGATCAAAATCCACATCTGTATGACTTATTTAGTTAAGTTTAGCAATTCCTGCGAATGTTGTTACAGATTCTGCTACACATTGTTCAAGTGTGTTGCCAAATCTGAAATGTTCGGTGCTCTTGGAAGTAAATGATCCAATTCTCTGTCCGAGCATGCTAAGGTTGGGTCATTTCCAATTAGATAAAAATTACCACTTGAAATGAATTGGCTTTCAATCTAGGGAACTGGTCATAATTAATGAACGGGGGGGGGGGGGGGGGAAAAAAAAAAATGACCCCCAAATTTTCGTTTTTTACCCCCCCCCCCTTCGAAATCCCGAAAAAATTTGGCCCTCCCAATGAGGTACAAAAAAAAAAAAACGTGACCCCTACCCACCTCCAGAAAAACTGCGCTTTTCGTATGCTCATTCAAGAAGGCTGCAGATAATTTTCTAAAGCCAAATTTAGTAGCATTTTCCACCGGCAAGTTAGAACTCCACGAAACTCCACACAAGATGGATGCAAGGTACATCA
>JAHWFP010054675.1:0-10016 GCA_023313725.1 Lithobius niger | reverse complement strand
TGTAATGTTCTATTCCAGTGACCATTTGACTAGAATAAACATTATCGTTCAGGATGGCATAAGGGCAAACAATTGTATAAAACACTAATCAAGTATAAAATAGGCAGGCTAAATAATAAGCAAACATCCAATTATACTGGGCCTTTAATCAACACTCCGCTGTACACAATATTGACCCCACATATGGCCAATTAAATCAGTAACAGATTATTATGATTTGATTGTATGATTACAATGATTCGACATGAGTTTAACGAATGGCATTACGGATTAAGTCGAGCGGTAAACCTAATCATTATTATATTCTCTGAGTTAAATTAAGGGAACCTCGGGTTGATTTAGTAGCGTACGGATTGGTACTAGTTAAGCATAAACACAATTAGCTATCGCTAATCAATCCGAATACTTAGCTCATTAATTGAAGCTTGAGTGCGGCCATGGGCCCACGGGTCGGCTGAGCGGCGAAGCCCCGTCGCTAGCTCGGCACGGAAATCTGCCTGGCGTACTTCTGGATTGCGGCCTTCGGAATTTGACTGGCGTGAACTAGTTAGCGTCTGGTAAGCTGCTGGTGATCGGATGATATCACGCATTCCGAGATTCAGCTTAAATACTGTGGCGTTATCGGCCATGATCAATCCATTGTAGTATTGATTTATTATTGAAATGCTAAATATAGTAACATTTGGACAGCTTGGGCCCTTATCGTCAATTGGGACCTCTCCGCCTGTCAATCATTCTATTGTTGCGTTCGGGTTCATTAATTGTTCCCCGTACGCGGCACTTTGAAGGTATATGCCGCCATCCCGTGTGGGAGGGACTTATTGTTATTCCACGTAGTGATCGACCATGAGCGACGATCTTATCGTAATTAAATCTAGTTCTAGAAAGTCATTTAGCTTCTACGAAACTGTCGTAAATAATGTCAGCTGGTAATGCCATCTTTTAAACTCTAACAATAGGTGTAATTACACTTGTTCAGTCTCAAATGATCTTGCCGCCTCTCGGTCGTCTTTGAAGAAGGACTCCCAATTATAATTGCTATCTGGAGTTGTTTTGATCTATCCGAATAAATATTCGGCTCATGCATTTAATAAATGTATGATATTATGCAGTTATGCATTCAATTAATTGTATTGTTTCTGTTATGAATATTAATTAAGCCATTAATTATTTCCCTACAACAGCAGCGACGATTAGTGCCGTGGCCGTTTCTCGACTGCCCGCTACAAATGAGTGGTGCGGTCGAGTTCGCTTTTGCCCGCCTTGAATTCAGGGTTGTATATAATTGTATATATTTTAATTTTTTTTTTCTTATTTTAATATATGTGGTTAAGGGAAAATATCATGTTTCTTTGTTTCTTAACCTGATAATTTGGCATTACATTCCTTGAATGTGATGTTCCCCTGGAGGTTTCTTCTTCTGTTCAGCCACCTGCTTGTATACCCCTGCTACGCATGCGCGCGGCAGTCCTCCCTTATAAAAGCGACATCGTGCACGCTATCGGCATTCATTATCCTCCAGAGGTGTCTCCACGCCACCTCGCGCCGAAAATAGTTCCCCGCTTTCACACGAAAATTGTTTTCCAAACCCGATGTTGGCCGCCGCATCCGAAGCCCTCGCTTCACCTGCTCCCCCTCATGTCTCTCCTTCGTCCGCAGACGACCGCTTTCACCTTTGGCATCCGTTAGACCTCCGCCGTCGGTCCGATCCCAGCCATTTTCTTTCGTCCGATTCAAGACTCTTCGCCCATGTTGCCGCTGGCAACTGCCGTAGTCCGAACGCAAGCTGTCAACGCCAATCTTTTCAGTCGCTCGTCATCGTTCCGGCTGGCTGCACTCGCACCCGCGACATCCCTCGGCTTTCAACTTTTGGACGGAAACACGCCCAAGTTGCCGAACGGCCTACCATCATCTTTCGAAGCCCGTACGCAAGCTGCCGACGTAACCCTGCTCGGTCGCTCATCGTTGTTCCGGCCGGCCGCACCCGCAACCACGCCGGGTCCCGTCAGCTTCACTTTCAGCCGGAAAACACTCCCTCCAACGGCCCGCCCTTTCCGCCGCCACGCCTCGACGGAGCTCCAGCTTTCGGCCGCTTCTTGTAGCAGTTCCCGGATGTACCGCATTGCAAGCGACCCACCTTACTCCCATTTCGGATCGATTGTTTTCAACCTTGATCGAACTTGCTACCGTGCTTTGAATTCACCACCTTGTTCATTATCAAGTAAAGATCAAGTCAATAGTTGCTGCCCACCGCTACTCGTCTTACTCGTGGCTAATTTCCACGTTTTTTGAGTGAAGAACCAAGCTGATTGTCATCATCACGGCTGCCGTTTGTCTCGTCCGTAGCTCACTCCACGTTTCGAAAGAAAATCAAGCCAACACTTGCTTTCCATTGTTTCTCGTCTCACTCGTGGCTAAATCCCACGTTTTGAGTGAAGATCCAAGCTGGATGCCATCGTCACGCCTGCCGCTTGTCTCGTTTTATATATATCTCAATTTATTTCTATATATTATAATAATATTATTAATTTTAATATATATTTTTTAGATCTGAACATCGTATATGTTACATCATTATCCGTGGCTCACCCCACACATCGAATAAAATTCAAGACAACAATTGCTGTCTCACGCTGCTGCTCGTCTCATTCGTGGCTTTAAACCCACGCTTTGAGTGAAGAGTCGGGTTGAAAGACATCTGCATTCCCTCTGCCGTTGCTGTTTTCTACCTCGAAGGGAAATCAAGTCACCTGTTGCTGTCCACTGCTGCTCGTCCCACTCGTGGCTTGAACCCACGTTTTGAGTGAACCAAGACAGAAGCCGTTCGCACCTCTTGCTGCTTGTCTCGAACGTGGCTTACCCCACATCTCGAGTGAAAATCAAGTCACCCGTTGCTGTCTACTGCTGCTTGTCTAACTCCTGGCTAGAACCCACGTTTTGAGTGAACCAAGTTGGAAGCCGGTTGCACCTCCTGCTGCCTGTCTCGACCGTAGCTGGCCCCACGTCTCGAGCGAAAATCAAGTCGTCAGGTGCTGCCTTCTCCATTACCAGACGTCTGGATGACTCTAGCCCTGCTCGTCTTTTGTCCGTTTTTCCTGTGAACTTCCACCGTGATGACCGCCAGCATGGAAGATTCCAGCTCTGCTGTTCCTGTCTTCAGCCGTGCCACTCTTCGACACGCAGCTTAGGCACTGCCGTCCCATCACCGCACGCTGCACTCTTCGGCCCGTCTCCGGTCTTCCCATAGCCGGGACATTGCCGTCGAGTCCGGTTTGTTGCTCAGCCTCTCGCCTCTCCCGCCACGCCGTTGGAACTCCACATCTCACCAGTCCAGCCGTGGAAGCAGTTGTGAACTGGATCATCCATCGATGGCCCCTGCTCCGGCTCCCTCGCCGTCTTTCGTCCGCCTCACTGATGCCGTAGCTAACCGCACTCTCCACTCTTCGGCCCGTCTCCGGTCTGCCCATAGCCGGGATGACGCCGTCGAATTTGAGTTGTTGCTCAGGCCTCTCGCCTCTCCCGCCACGACATTGAAGCTCCAGACCTCACCAGTCCTGCCGTGGAAGCAGTACGGACTAGATCACCCACCGCCGGCCCCTGCTTCCGGTTCCCTCACCGTCTTTCGTCCGCCTCACTGATGCCGTAGCTGTCACGACCATGTCGAAGATCTCACAAGCTCCCGTCTTTCGTCCGTCTTGGATTTGGTCTGACGATTTCACAAGGAAGATCAACCAGTCTGAACTTCTCGCTCCATGCACTCAATCATCTACACTTTTCCCAGATGTTGCCGTTCGGCACCATGCTGAAAGTCGGCCAAGCTTGCATCCCTCGCTCCTTACGCTCGTTCATCTTTCACCCGCCCTGCTCGGGTGTTTCCATCCCGCACAATGATGAAGATCTACCGAGCCAGCATTCTTTGCTCCATGCAACTCGTCTTTCACACGCCTTACCCGAGAGCTGCCGTTTGAACCTTGACAAAGATCTGCCATGCCTGCATTCCTCGCTCTACGCACTCCTTCGTCTTTCACCCACCTTGCACGGACGCCTTTTCATCCCGCACCGTGATGAAGGCCTATCAAGCTAGCGTTCCTCGCTCCAAGCAACTCTTCTTTCACCCGCCTTCCCCGGTTGTTGCCGTTTACACAAGGCAGAAGGTCTGCCGAGCTACCGCTCCTCGTTCTACGCACTCTCATCCTTCACCCGCCTCGCTCGGGTGTTGCCGTCTTACACCACGGAGAAGACCTGTCAAGCCGTCATCCCCCGCTCCACACACTCACTCGTCTTTCACTGCCTTACGTCTTTCGCCCGGTTTGCTCGGGTGTTGCCGTTTTGCACTGTGGAGAAGATCTGCCAAACCATCGTTCTTCACCCCACGCACTCATGCATCTTTCACCCGCACGATGACGAGCGCCTACCTAGCCAACGTTTCTTGCTCCAAGCAACTCGTATTTCACCCATCTTCCCCGGAGAAGGTCTGCCGAGCTTCCGCTCCTCGCTCTACGCACTCACTCGTCTTTCACCCGCCTCGCTCGGGTGTTGCCCTCTTACGCCATAGAGGAGACCTGCCAAACCGTCGTTCTTCACCCCACGCACTCACTCATCTCTCGCCCGCTCGCTCGGGTGTCGCCGCTTTACTCTTTGGAGAAGATCTGCCAGACATCGTTCCTTGCTCTACGCACTTACTCGTCTGTCACCCAAGTGTTGCTGCCCTCCACCGTGATAAAGGTCAACCCACCCCCCCCCCCCCCCCCCCCCGGGCTCGGCCTGCTCCGACGTTCCCCGCCCGCCTTATGGCCGAGATGCCATCCCGGTCCAAGTTCGAAGTCCCTTAAGCTGAAAGCCTCTTCCCCGCTCCCCATCTTTCACCCGCCTTCCTGTTATGATGCCGTCCCGAACAAGATGAAAGCCCGCTCAGCTGGGAGCTCCCCTCTCCACCTGTCCTCTCGTCTTTCGTCATCCACTAACCAATCGAATTGGTCTCATAGACGGCTTGCCTGCGTCTCCTGCCTTTCATCCGCCCGCCACCTAGACGGCCTGCCCGTACCAGCCGACCACCGGCTACACTGCCTTATGCCATTTCCCATCCATGATCTGCCCGACTTCCCTTCATGCTTGCGGGAACGCCATCCATTCTAGCCGGTCCCAACTCTGGGCCATCTTTCATCAGGTTTATTTGATCTTTCGGCTGCCGCCCTGCCTCGATGTGGTCCTGCACTAGTCCCTCGAACGCCGTGGCCCGGCCCCTGTCCACTCCGCTCGGCGCCGCCATTCCACCTGAAACTAACTCCTACTTTCAGCCCAGGAACCATCAGCTCTTTCGGCCCGTTTCCCCCTCGCTTCCGCTACAACCAACGCAACCAGCACGACCGAGCCGCAACTTCTGACCGCCGCAGCTCCTCTCCTGCCTTCCAGCCGGCACAAGACTTCGCCTCTTATTTCCAGCTTAAAACCGTCCGAAGGTCAACTCCTACTTTCTGCCGAGAAACGAACAGCCCCGTCGGCCCGATCTCCCTCGCTCCCGCTCCGGCCAACGTAACCAACAGGAGCGAGCCGCAACTCCTGTCCGCCGCAACCGCAATCTTTAAAAATTCTTAAGCATGCGTTGTGCTCCTGTATTCGTAATTAACGAAAGTGAAGAACCCGTGTCTAATAAACAGATTTCTGGTCTATTACCAACGTCAAACACTAAGTGCGGACGTGAATATTTAACCTTAGTTTTATTTAGAACTGTGTTCACTGAAAGTTATCAGAGTTAGGCGCTGTTTGCTCCGAGTCGAGCGATGCTGTTCCTTGCTGCTCCGACTCGTGGCTGGTATCAACCTCGGACCCTAGATGGTGCTGCTTGTACCATCTGTTGCCTGGTTGAGCGGAAATGCTCGTGAGCAAGTTTCCTCGCTCTCCCAACGATGAGTGTTTCACTGGTAACGCATTTGGGTTGGCAACATTTTTGCTGTCCCAAAACGTTAAGCAAATTGTAGGTTCAAACGTTCCTACAACTGTTGGAATTCTAATTTTCCAATTTTTCTGTGTTGTTGGTGAAATACCAATAGAAGTGCCCGAAGGCATGTTAACTCCGTCTTTATAAAATGAATCATCCGTATGTTTAAACTGAACTGTGCGTTCGTGACCTAATAAAGCAATAACTATCGGCTTTTTAGTATCAACTGGGTTTAATTCTGAATGAAAATTGGTAGAATCTAAACCATCCTCGAATTGAGTTAATATTACTGAGTCACAAGTTAAATCGTATTTATCGTTAACTGTGTTTAAAGCATTTGTAATTCATTTACCAGATTTTTATTACTGTCTATAGACCTCACAACATATTTTGATGGAATTTTTCCAAAATATGACGCTAAACGTGGTAAAGCTAACGTGCAATCTGGCAAAGCGAGACAAATCAAGCATTAGTTTATTTGCATCTTCTTCTGAAAATAATGAAACGCATTTTACGTTTAAAGAATGAGTATTATTTACATCATTAGTTTGGTTAACAGGAGTTCGAGCTTGAACTGAGCTGACTTGTGGATTTTGATCGTCATTATTGCTCTGTTCTGACTGATTTAAGGTTAGATCTGAATCCCTGTTCACATTCAGACTACTAACTCGTTTTTTGAATTGCTACCATTTTGACATAAGTCATTGCCCTCTTTTATGTCTGTAGCGTGTTGTGGAACACGGTTTTGGCTGTTGTTATTTTGCCGTTGCTGATTTTGGTTTTGATTTTGATTTCTATTTTGGTTTTGGCTTCTACTGTAATTATTATTACCGGAATTTTGATTGTTGCCCGTTATAATAACCATTGTTACCGTTATTGCTAGTGTTAGCTTGGAATGGGTAAGGGTCATTTTTCTTGTTGAACTGGATAGATCCCTGTTGCCAAAACCAGAAAAATAATTTCCGCGTTTACCACGGTTATTTCCCCAGTAACGGTTACTCTGCGACCGTTTTTGTTAGATTTATTTGTTGGAAATGCTCCTTCTTGTTTAGTCTTTTCCCAACGTTGTCGGACTAGCTGTAAATTTCAATTTTTTGTACGACATTCTCGTTTCAAATGGCCTGGGGCTAAACAACGGTAGCACGTTTTGACTTGGTTTACATTTGTGTTTACTGTACTAACTTTAGCTTCAACGTTTTTACCTTTAGTGTAGCGTTACTAAGCTTAGTCATACCTTACTCTAAGGAATTCATTTTATCTAGCATTGTGCCAAAAGCTAAATTGTTAACTTCCGTGTCAGAAATTTGTTTAGTGCCTGACTTATCTGAGTTACGATCATTTTCATCGCCTTGAAATCCAGCTAAAACTGAACGTTTATAGATGGCTGAATTATACGTATCCCTGAACGTAATATGCATTTATGTCAGGTGAGTTTCGATTTCCTGTGCATAGCATGTAAAAATACTGAACGCATTCCGTCGTCCTTAGCTAATTGTTTAAAAGCTCGTTGTGCTTCCGAGTCTGAAGGTTTGACTCGCCAAAGTTGTGAAGCCATTTTCTCTTCTAGCCTGGCAGCGAAAAGTTCGATAGTTTTTCCCTGTTTGAGTCGCGCCGTGTGGAACGTCGTAGGGGTTACGATTTCACCTCCGCAACCAAATCTATCGACTAAAATGTCTTTGCAGCTGTCCCAATTTTGGGAAGTGGCGATATACGGATTCGTGGCTAAGTAAATTGCAACTGGACCTGTACATTTACTACATGCAACCGAAACTAGTTCTGAATCTTGTAGTGAAGGATCTAAAGTGCGCAAATTTTCGACCATTAATGCAAACGCGAAAATGTCTAGGTAGGATAGCTTTCTTGGCTGAATGTAATTCTTCCCAAAGTCTAGACTTAGTTTGTGAATCCCTGCGTTGATTTGATTCGGAAATAGTTTTCAGCACTTCTAAATGATTATCATTTACTGCCTTAAGATTATCACTATTTGACTGTAAACATACTGCTAAATTATGATCCAAAATCTTTTGAAGGTGAGCTTCATCCATCATATTACCCTGTTGTTCGCTACTATGATTTGGGGTGAAAGTTAGCGGCGTTTGATTTCCATTTGAAATTTGGGGATTTATCACTACATTTGGAGTAATGGGAACATGGGAATGATTCTGTATCTGCGAATTTGTTGGCACTTGAATATTAAGCGGTGTTTTAGCGCTTGTTTGCATTTGCAAGGTAGGCATAGTTGGTGTTAAGATTGGCGTTACCCGATTGTGCTGTGGCGTTACTAAATTTACGGCACTGTTTGGGTTAGTGGCGTAGCTTGAGTTATTGGCACATAATGATTCAATGACCCGTTTTGGTTAGCGTGCACCTGATTATTGAGTGGCACTTGATTATGTTTTGGTACATGAATACAAAGTGGTACTTGGGAACTTAAAAGGTGTCCGGGTTGTACGTTTAGTACGTGGATACCTAGATATAGTTCGATCTTTAGCGTTACCCTTATTTTGAGCAGAGCGTTTAGCTGAGCGAGATTGAACTCGTTTGGGAGGACGCAAATTTACTGCATCATCGATCTCGTCGATGGTATCAGAATACTCTGATTCGGTATCCGATTCATTTTGAGTAGTATTGTCTAAATTAGTAGTACTAACTGAAGCATCTGTGAATTCCACAAAATCTTGGCGATTTGCTGGCCTTCTAATTTGTCTGCCTCTCGAAGAGACTTGAACTGTGCCTCTAGCACGATTACTTCTTGTTCTAGGCATTAGTTTAACTAGATTTTACTAGATTTAACTAGATTATACGCAAATATTTAAGCTTAAGGTAAGTTTAAACCTAATTTGTAGCACAAGTCTTAAGTCTTAAGCACTTTAAAAATTTTGTAAAATTTTCTACAAATTTGCACCAAAATGATGATTTTTCCCTTTAAAATGGAAATTAAGAAAATTTTCCCAAATTTTAACACGTGAAGTCGGCAATAATTTGACGGTTATTTTAAGACCAATCACGATCAATTTCACACAAAATTAGCACTGTAGTGACTAATAAACCAAATGCACTGAACTAAATTTAGGCCTATAAGTTTAACCCAAATTTAACCAAAATTTCCTCTTATTGTGGAAAATTAAAAGCAAATACACTTTAAATGCACACAAGATAATACACTTGAACATATTTCATAGCATTGAACATGTCAATCGACCATTTTCATAAACAATTGCAAGATACAAGCAAAATCAACAATGTTATTTTTTCAATAAAGCTTAACCAGCGCTATTTTCTTAAATAGGCTACCAAATTTTCCCGTACTTTTGACTGTTAAAATTCTGTTTACAAACAAATCAACTATCGTTGTTGCCTATTGGGGTAAAAAAATCAGACCCGAATTTTAACGCTAAATTTCAGCTTTTTAAGGACTGTAAAGTGCGGAAAATGGCAATATTTTCTATAAAATACAACTGAATGCTCTTAAATTATTAGTATTATTTTTTCTTTTCGGGCTAGTTGGTAGAATTGAATCACAGTTATGACTCCCTTGTAATGTTCTATTCCAGTGACCATTTGACTACAATAAACATTATTGTCTAGGATGGCATAAGGGCAAACAATTGTATAAAACACTAATCAAGTATAAAATAGGTAGGCTAAATAATAAGCAAACATCCAATTATACTGGGCCTTTAATCAACATTCCACTGTACACAATATTGACCCAACATATGGCCAATTAAATCAGTGACAGATTATTATGATTTGATTGTATGATTACAATGATTGACATGAGTCTAACGAATGGCATTACGGATTAAGTCGAGCGGTAAACCTAATCATTATTATATTCTCTTGAGGTAAATTAAAGGAACTCGGGTTAATTTAGTAGCGTACGCATTGGTACTAGTTAAGCATAAACACAATTAGCTATCGCTAATCAATCAGAATACTTAGCTCATTGATTGAAGCTTGAGTGCGGCCATGGGCCCACGGGTCTGCTGAGCGGCGAAGCCCCGTCGCTAGCTCGGCACGGAAATCTACCTGGCGTACTTCTGGATTGCGGCCTTCGGAATTTGACTGGCGTGAA
>JAHWFP010054672.1:0-14137 GCA_023313725.1 Lithobius niger | reverse complement strand
TTTAGCGTATTTGAGAGTCATAATATAAAATTACAGTGATGAAAATATAGGAGCTCACCACTTTTTATACTTTTAGTGTGAAGTTTAAAAAGCAAGATTTGCCCGGAAACAAATCCAGCGAAGCATTGGAAAGTAGCATAATTAAAAAAAAAAACTATTGTTATTGGCCATTGTTTTACAACTATTTGATATCGGAAGCTTTTACTGTCAAGAATTAAACTCTGGCCCGTATCCTATACCCTGTAAGTATCGGAGTAGTGCGCCTTGTGTAGATTGTATTTGATTATCATTAATGTCCACTTTGTTTATAGGTGAAGAAGAACCACAATCGGTGGCCGAAAATTAAATTGTGTTGCATTTACCATGACATTGTGTGTGCTAACCAGTCAGAGGGGTTACGTCTCCGTTTCGCCAACTCCCGTTTCGCCAAAAAGAAAGCAGATTAACAGCTTTTGCCTCAGGGGCCAGTCCCGTTTCGCCAAATCCCATTTCGCCAAATATCGTTCACGAAATTTTAGGCACACGAAACATTTAAAACATTTCAACATGAACATTTATAACATGATAATGATCAGACATTTATAGACAAACACCCGTTTTGCAGAATCCAATTCACCAAAATAATTTGTTTCAAACTGCTTGCCTCGCTCGCTCTGCCGCACTCGCTGCGGCTGAACACATAACATCAGAAACCACAACTAATCAAAAATTACTTCCAATTAGGTATGCCTCTTTAACTTCTGCAATGTTAAATTTTTGAAGAATATTTTGATTCTGAGAAACGGGATTCTGCAAAACAGGAATTTCCGTTTGGAAAAGGTTAACCATCACGTGTATAACTAACTATTCTTAAAAAAGAGAACCTTGGCATTAACTGACAACCAAGCATTCTAAACAATTATGTTTAAAGCAAACGTTTTTCCGTCTGTATTGCCAGTTTTCAAAACGCTAATAAATCAACTGGGCTTACTCTACCACTGCTTGTCTCTGTTAAATATTTGCCTTTTAAAGCCCTATTACAGGGAAATAATTTATTAAATTTCATGTACGTACAATTTTGTCAAATTCGTTTGGCGAAACGGGACTGGCCCCTGAGGGCAAAACTGTTAATCTGCTTTTTTTTGGCGAAACGGGATTTGGCGAAACGGGAGTTTACCGTCAGAGGGCAGTTTTGTAACTCACCTACTCGACTCACAAACTAATTTCGAAATATTTAAAACACTTGTTTCTACGGGGCAGTAGACGGGATTTCGGTGGTTGTTTTCGTCATTTGAGGATGTCCGAAACGGACCAGATGTCGAGACCACTTCAGTTGGTCCACAAGGGTAACCCGTGCACGATTGCAATAAAAACAAACCCACTCGTTGAAATTCATTGTTTTTTCACCGCCACCGCCAGTGCAATACATTTTTTTTTGTCGACCACCCTGATTTAAAACATACTTATCTCTTCAACCCTGCAATGGATAATACATCCCCCCTCCCCCAGTCTTCCCCGGATAATATTCGTAGCACGAGGTACGACAAGCCGTGATAGCCATTCTTACGATTTTAATATCTGCAGTTTTTTTTTCATAATGACTGCACGTCGGCACATCTTTAGTCATAATTATGTTTTTTAAAGGGATGAATAATGGCCCTAATGCAAAAAAACTGCAGAACACGTTAATTTATCCCCCGATGATGTGTTAGAAGTGCATATTAATGCCACAGTGCACTCCCCCTTTATTTCTAAAGGGTGTGGGCCAATTGTCAAGTGACAAGAATGCCATGTGTTGGAGATCGCCAAAGCTCAGTTGCGGCGCCCCAAGGTGCACATCAAACCCAAAGGCGGACTTCCATCACGTATGCATTGAGCATTATGCTTGCTGTCGACATAGTTGGGATCACACACGACCATTTGATCCAGAGTGCTGGGCCCAACTCTTGACCACATAAACTGTGCCTGTTGAAGATGAACGAGTAAACACTGACAACAACGACACATAGACCAAATTGTTCATCGGAAATTCGCTGTTAACACGTATGTTTTGGCAGAACCACTTGATTTGAATTTTTTTTAAATAAATTTCTTGGAACCTTATGTCTTCTGAAGCAAACTAAAGCTCGTATAGATACGCCGGCTCAATTTGCTATTAGAGCCCATGATGCCGTCTAGGTGTTATCTGCTGAATTAGGAATTTTATCTCTAGAATTAAACTTATAGTCCGTCCTAGATACAGTTCCTATGTATACCTAAGAGCTAATCCTAAACCGAGCCAATCCTAGATACAGATCCTGAACCCAAACCTAATCCTAAACCTAGCCATTCCTAGATACAGATCCTGAACCCAAACCTAATCCTAACCCTAAACCTAATCATAAATACAGACCCTTAACCTAAACCTGACCAATCCTAGATCATATCATAAACTTAAACCTAGCCAGTCGTACATAAGAGATCCTAAACCTAGCCAATCCAAAAATACAGACCCTAAACCTATAAACATAGCCATTCCTAGATTACAGGTCCTAAAACCTAAACCTAATCATAACCAATCCTAGATACAAATTCTAAACCTGAATCTGATACTAAACCTGGACAATAATAGATATAGATCATATGCGGCCGGGCGATGATTCTGTTCTTATGTCCGGAGTTTTTCAATTTTTGCAGGAGGTACAGATGTACGATAAGATCTATGTTTGAGATTTGGTTAACATCTCTGTAATGTGTGACACTCTAGCATACCGGGCCACTGCACCGTGACCGAGGTTGGTGCTGATGACCTAGCTGTCGACGGGCCATTAAGCCTTAATCCCACTCCCCCTCCCCACCTACAAGTAAACCTAATCCTAAACTTAATCAATCTTAGGTATACAGGTTCTAAACCTAATCCTGACCCTATAGCCATCCCTAAATACAGATTTAAATTAGGCCTACTTCCGTTCGTTGTTTTTGGACTTAGAACCTCTGCTGGGAATTCAATTCCTTGGGGGCAATCTGACATTTAAGTCCAAAAGGCAACGGAAATAAGTTTCCATCTGTGCTCATTTAACATTAACCAAGGTCATTTGGAGCTTAACGATGCTAGGCGATGTCTGTTTTGGGCTTAGGGTGGGTTTATGCAATGACAATTTTCTCACTCGCTAGCTTTTACTTGGTAAATACTAAATCTGCTGACTTCTTCTCGCGTTTATCGGAGAATACGGCTTTCGAGTTGTCTATACGTAGTAAACATGGAAACAACGCGGACGCAAATCTTATCCTTAGTGCCTCGCAACACGAAGTACGATCTATATGCAAATGACAGCGTCGATTTATGACAACAAGAAAATACATTTTTACTGCAGTAAAAGACGACGGACTGATTTCTGATTCCCCGGCATTCGACTTTTTGTCTTCGATTCGCTAACCCCCGAAATGGACGCCATGTTGGATTTTGAATTCTCTCTGCGAGTAGCTATTTATTTTACCGTCGTCTGGTCACCGCTAGAAGCTGTTCTTTGAGCGAGAATAGCAAATTTTGGTCGTAGCGTGAAATGACAACAATGCTGTAGCAATGTTTAAAATTACTGTTGTACTTTGTTCTTTATCCTGTTGTTATTTTTATTGTATTATCTATTACCGCATTCATTTAGTAGAAACGGGAAAGTAATCGTAAATAAATAACGGTTGACTAGCAAATAGCGTTCGGCGAGCGAGAAGGTTCGGTGCGTAAATGCGCCCTTATTCTACCAAGCGGAATTCAATGCCTGAAGGCGTCCACAGTTATTCATGCATTAGGTTATATACTATTTTCAAGGCCTAATGTGGTAGGCAAGGTTTGAGAGTGTGTGTGTGGGGGGGGGGGGGGGGGGTGAAGGCTAGAGGCCGAACGTTTCGTTTATTAGGGTGATTTTGAATCGTAAGACTGTTCCAATTCGTTCATATAAACATCAGTTTATTCACCATAAAAAAATGAAACTCAGTCGACGTTTGCAGAATGTTCCATTTTTATTTTATGTGGCAAAAAAAATACATATTACATATTCGAGCCCTACGAGTCGATACGTGCCCGCCAACGCAGTTATAAGCCCGTAAAAAATGTTAATTAGCCACACAGCTCCCCAACCAAACCGGGCTATTACGAGACATAACTCTGCAAAATTCATTGGCTCGGCGTGACGTAATTGCGTTTTCAAGCAAACACGATCCTGTGACGTGTACGAAATTTGTGTCGTTTCCTTACTAACGATGTTGTTCCGAGGTTTCGAGTGGGCGTTCATGGCTACTTGGCCAATGGGACTGAAGGTATTACATCCGCCATCTTGCTTTTATCGATCAATCAGTCCAGTTTTACTGTTTACACAAGCGTCGTGCTAAATGCTTCCACATCGATTGTGTGATGCAGAGAATGGTAAGGTAGTGGGGGGTAGGGGGTGGTGGGGGGGGGGGGGGGGGGGGATAAGGGTTCTACCTCCCAACTCCGATCAAATAATGGGACCTAAAATATTATGGCAAGTAACGCGTGACGCCCTTTCAAAAGATTAATAAGACTGATTCTTTTTTTTTTACCCTATTTTTTCTTCTTTTTATTCGCTTGCGTTATATTTTTTAAAGGTGATGAGGTGGATTTATGAGGTTTGCAAAACAGTTAAAAGTGATCGACCGAGGATGACGAAATACCATAAAACGAGTTTGAATTTATGCGCAGTTGGGAGGGGGAGGAGGAGGGGTGGTGACTTGTTGTGAAAACAAGTCAGCTTTTTTGAGAGGCTTTGTTTAAAATTTTCGATGCAACAAGAGTGGTCAGAAAGAAAACAAGTAAAAATTAATTAATTTGTTAACTTTAGACTTTTCCAAAACCACACTGGCTGCTAATAACAAAACGATTTACAATTATATTTTCATATTTTCTCAGCGTTGCCTGAGAAGGAGCCTAAAGACGGGGCGTCGGACGAACATCTAACTGTAAAATCGTCTAATTGGATAATAATTGTCTAATATCTGCATAAATAAAAAATCTGGAAAATCTCCTAACCGGAATATAGTATAATGTAAAATCATCTAAACGGAATATCGTAATATGGATAATCGTATAATGGATAAACGTCTAACTGGATTAACGTCTAACTAAGATTTCTGATGGTATATGTACAGCCACAGCAAGCGCGGCAGCATGAACGAGGCAGGGACATTAGACGATTTTCCCATTATACGAATTTCCTGTTAGACGATATTCCATTATATGAATTTCCAGTTAGACGATTTTCCGTTAGACTGACAAAAAAGGCTAAGAAAGGGTAAAAAGATAGGCAAAAAAAAATTCTATAGGAAAAAATGTGCCCTGTAAGTTGCCCCTGCCCTATAGGGTGGCTGGCCGTGCTAATGCGTTATGATAGTTTTATGTTTAATGTCGTTTCTCTTGTCTATAATGCCACGTGAAAATTTGCCCTTATGTTTTTTTATCTATTTAAATTTACGCGAGGTTAAATTTGTATTCTAACCTGTTGGGATGAATATTTCACCCAAAGAGGTAACAAAACTCAAATAATTGCCTGGTGTTTACACACCTAAGTGGACTCATTGGATAGGCGGTGTAGGAGCTAGGCCTAAAGGGTGTGAATTAGGCTGATTTTAAATGAGACCCATTGTGACATATTTAGATTAGCGGCTTTCAGTCGGCCCAGGGCGTTAGTTGCAGCTCAAATGAATGCCAACTGAGATGCTGCGCGCTTTCTTTGAAACACTTTCGGAATACACGAACGTGACGTGCCGAGAAGTAGGTAGCTTAAATGTGAAGTAACTTAAAATTAATTTTAAAGCTATAATAAAAATGTGTCATGCAAGTCTATGTAAAATTAAAATTATTATTTTGAAAAGTACCATTAGCTGCCGGTAAATGTCGCGACCTTACGTACAAAAACCGTGTTCTGGCTGGGTTTACTGGCCGACCGCACTGATGAACATGTATGCCTCCGTCATTTAGTAACGCCTTAGGTAACGTCGCGTCATGGCGGCCATATTGTTTACCCTCCTTAAATCGTTATAGATCAAGCCTGATAGTTTATTAGTCATGCCAAACTCTCCTGAGCTCTATTGAAGAATTAATTTCTGAGCAGGAGGAGAGTCGGCGTTGAAGGGCCTTCTGACCAGGCCAAAACTCACAATAACGTACGAAGTACAAATGTCTAATTTTCAGCTACAAATTTCTGTGCCTTATTCACAATAACACAAAAAAAAAATGATAAAAATAATAAAAATAACGGGAGGGACAGGCCCAGTTAACGTTTTCCTGATGCATCGTATTGAAAAGTGACCACCCACTTCTTCATACAGGGTTCATACCCATACCTGAAAAAGAATGTCCCTGACTATTCCTGACTATCCCTGACTTATTTCTTCAAATATCCCTGCCCAAAACACTTGCACTTTTTTTTTTTTAATTGTTAGTTACACATAATTAACTGCCCACTCTCTGCAGGCCTGGCATCATAACTACATTTGGGTGGTAGCTGCAAATTTTTCTCAATATAATTTATTTTAAAAAAAAATTGGACAACAAGGTAGTGGAACTTACGAGGCCACACGGTTCATTCTAAAAAATAAAATTCTAAAAATGAAAAAAGTTCATAAAAAACCTTAAAAAAAACCAGTACATTCTAAAAACGAATATCCCTTACTATTACAGAGTTTTCACCAAATTTCCATTTTTTTTCATGACTTTCCCTGACTGTATTTCATATCCATGAATATCCCTGATTATCCCAGGCTTTCCAGGTCGGAAATCCAGCAAAACATTAACTGGACGTGTTTTGGTTTTTTTTTTATTGTGAACAAGCACACAAATTTGTTGCTGAAAATTCAATATTAGTACTTCGTATGTCATTATGAGTTTTGGCTAGGTCAGAAGGCCCTTCACCACTTTCTCTTAAGCCAGTCCAACACTTCCTTCAGATAATATACAGTTCAAAGAAAGTAAAAATTATTATATAAAAAAAATAATTAAAAATGTGTAATAGATTCAGTGAGGGGCTGCACGATTTATAAAAAGATCTGTCATTTCGAATGGGAAGACTTTGTCGTTGCAGACAAACTCACTTCGTTTTTTATGGGTTTTCATTTCAATGGCTGCTACGTCGTAATAATCATGGTCCTCTTTTTCTTTAAGTGTACAAGAAAACGCACTTCAGAATTGCAGCAAATAAAGGCCAGGTTGTTTGCTAAAGATCAGTGTGTGTGTGTGTGGTATGAAAACGCGATGTCTATATTTGCACAACAAGGAGGAATAGGCTGGAGGGGGGGGGGAGCGGTAGGGAGGATAAAAGGAAAACAGCTCGCAACGCGGTTTAGAAACATAACTGGGCAGCTGCATGAATGCCCTTCTCATCACGCTGCCCCATGTAGCCAGCTCGCAATTCACGTGAATGTACGCTCGCATCCACGCGCATAAGGCCCCCTTTATCACCTTTAAATCGAGTAATTGATTATCTCTCCCCACAATGCAGCGCGGCGCAGTGGCGCGTGCGCGCGCGAGATGTGAGCATGCGCGGAAGCGCGATGGGAAATGGCGCCCGCTAGCGGCGACGATGAGTGATGAACGCTTGGCTCATTCCTCCCATTCCAGATTTAATAGAGTTTCCTAGGGTTGGTGTATAGAGGTACATGGTCTGCTGGGGGGAGGAGTGGGTATCATGGATGGTGGTGGAAATAGGGTTGGTGAAGGAGGAGCTCTCGGGGTTTTTGTGAACAGAACATAGCTACGAACACACACATACACACACACACGCCCGACCCCAACAGACATCCACACATGCTCGCCACCACCAAGCCACTTTCCCTTCATCGCCTATTCGTGCATGAATGACATTCCATTTGGAATTATAAATTCCTCACTTTCCACGCGACTGGGGCTCGTTGCCTGCCCCGAGCCAACCTCCCTGTCCGTCACCAATAGCAACACAGCCAAGCAGCAAAATGGAGGATCGGGGAGAGCGGAGCGTGTTACGCCCGTCGAGCACAAAAGCAGACTTTGAAATATAACGCGGGTTTACGGCCGCGCGGAAAGCTCGCCGCAAATCACGACGTTGGGACGGGGCGGGGTGGCAGCGCATTCCGCGACTGAAACCTTTTAGGGCTAAACCAGAACAACCGTGCTGGTTGTTCGTTTGCTCAGGAGATGGGCGGAGCGTTCCTTCCTCGGGTATCAACTAGCTTCTCAGTTTAAGCATGACATGGCTAATAACTGCTAAACAAATCTTCCAGTTGAGGGCAGTATGAGGTAACAATCGGAGCTTTAATGAAAGAATTGCAAACTAGGCATGCCTTGAGCAAATCCTTCAGGTGTAGTCTAGCTAAAAATTATGGCAAGCCACAGTTCGAATGGGGATATTGAAGCTTAATGGCGCGTTGACAGCCAGGTCATTAGCGCCAACCTCAATCACAGTGCAGTGGTTCAGGTGGCCACTTCGCCACACGTTACAGAGATTTTAAACAAACCCCAAATCTACATCTTATCATAGATCTGTACCTCCTGCAAAAATTAAAAAATTCGGGAGAGGACAGACTTATCGCCCAATTAACGCACTTCTTGGAAACAGCAACAAGCATCATGAAGGTGGTGACACTCAACAAGCAAGTATCGGATGGTAAGTGGCCGTCGACACCAATGACATTCGGAAAGGTTAACCCCTCCGCCCTCAAAAAGAAACAGTAAGTTTGGAGCGAATAATGCGTAAATGGGCCAACACCACCTCTTCTCGGTGACTTAGGTGACAAGCCGAGCGCCATTCCTGGACCGATGGTGCTAGCGTTTACTGGTAAAAGTGCCATTTTTATCTGCGAGTAGCAACACGCCATCCTTAAGAGTACACAGGAAGGTGGCACAACTCGATCTCGAATCCTTTTGGCTAAAATGTCATTAAATAAACATACGCAATTCTCCGTAAATTACGTGTGTAGGAGTAAAGCCCACCATCTAAGCCCAGGGTTCCTGAATTACGGCCCAGGAGCCGGATGCGGCCCGTGAAGCAGTTTTGTCCGGCCCGCCCTTTATTTTGCCACTTCATACTATTATTTACTTGTTAATCCATTTGTTCTTCGGTCAGCAAGTGAGAAGCAAACCCACACGTCCCACTCGGACTAGACTAGGAGAAATCAGGCCTGCCAAAAGAAACAATTGCGCGATATGGCCCTCAGTCAGAAAAGTTTGGGGACCCCTGATCTAAGCCATCATTTTCATGGCTCAGAATATAGGAGTGTCTCAGTTGTAGGGATCGCTTTTCGACCTTGACAATATTCTGCGCCAGTGACGTTATTGTCTTCATGCAGTACTGAAACAAGATGACCGCTTACATACTAATTAGGGGTCACTTACATAATAATTAGGGGAGTGTGAGTAGAATAATTTTAATTCGAGTCGAGCTGAGCCGAATTTGTGACAGAAGAGTAGAGTTTCGAGCCTAGTTCGAGTAGTAGATGAACACAATCTGTTTGCAAACCCTGTTGGTGGGTTAGTGTGCACAAATATTTTAGTTTCCCACCAAAGCCCTAAATCTTATTGGCAGCGATTCGACTCTTAGGAAAAGCATCGAATCCTAGGGAAGTTCACTGCATTGTGATCTTCCTGGGTGGATGGTTAGAACCTAGGTCTCATCATCTTGATGAAATATAAATCCGTAATAAATGCTTACCTTTCGTAGTGTATGATTTTTGCTATTGTACTATTTTATTTCCTTTACTCGTGTATAATTTCAGCAACGTATGCAAGTTTATTTAATAATACCAACCTTACTTCACATAATTATCTAGCAAATAACGACTGAATAGCACAAGTATATTTTGAAACGATAATTTACATCGGCAAAAATCACCAATTAATATTCCTCTGAAGAATATTAAAACACCTAAAACATGCACATGGAAAGCACTGCTTAGTCTAAGTAAGACGGCACCTCAAGCTTTTCTGCTTGATATTGTCACTGATATACTGAAATGAATTAAGGTCAACATTGGAAGGACATGTTCGGCAGTATTTATTAACATTCAGTTATTACGACTTTAAGTTAATATCAAGTTAGTATTTTAAATTTATTTTATGGTTATCATTTGTTTATCAACTAAGCCTAACGTATGCAAGGCTACCAGGGTAGTTTTTCAGTGAATTTGTGAAACAGTGTCGTGGCGAAGATCAGCGTAGTAGCACCAGGGTATGATGGATGACGGTGTGTGGTCCTAGGTTCAATATGTACATGTACATATTGCTTTATAGTGGGGCGTTTGGTTATGGGCCATGGCTCCAATAAATTCATTATTCCCCGGCCCTTACGAAAAACACGTACTGCACTCTGATCATTTGCTTGATCGTGTTAGATATGGAATGTCCGTCATCAGCATAACAGTTGCAGCATGAAAGCTCCTCGAGCGTAGCGAGACGACGCGGAATGAGCGAGCGACTCGGCTAGTTTTTACATTAAAAAGTTAGTATTTTTAACTTAATGCTTGCGATATTTTACAAATGTGATGCCACATAGCACATGTTCTCTTAATTGGAGTGTTCTTCCTGAATGGATCACATGGTTTAAATGGTTTAGGTATTTTATTAATTTCGACAAATACATAAACGGAATAGATGTAGTGAAACGGGCTGTGTGTGCCAAGAATTTACCAGATTTTCTCAAGTAAACGATTTTCAATAATTTCCAATTTTCTCAGTTTCAAGTAGCCAAACTGAGAAAACTGAGAAAAACAAATTTCTTAATCATGGAAAACCCTACGGTAACTAACGTCAACTTGAAGAAAAAAAAAAAACTTTGCATTGACAGGTGTAAGGGCGCATTTACGCAGCGACTCGCCTTTGCACTCTCGCAGCTAGAACTCAATCGCGATGGCAAAGGTGACATTGCCATGGTAACAACGCTAAATGGATTAGCTAAATCCGACATCGTTTGAGTAAATACTTGCAGTCATATAATCCGTGGCAATAATATAAAGAATTCCTCATGACGAAACAATTTTCCCAAACGCTTCAGAACTCACGTTATTTGCTGTTTTCGGTGCGAGGCGGCAGACATAAAACCGCCGCCATGTTGGAATTTGAGGTGATTTCTAGCTTTTAGCTGCGGGAATGCAAACGCGAGTGTCTGCATAAACGAGCCCTAAGCAGTTAAAAAAATTAACGACACAAAATCTAAAATAATTATTGTTTGCCGAGTTCCGCATTGATCTAACAAATTACAGTTATATCCCGTACATTTTTTGAGACAATTTAACCGCTGACTGCACTCTCCAATCCAAGCGTGCCAGCGCCGAATCAGAGCAACAGAACAAGCAAAAAACGACAAATCGGGCTGGCAAAGTCAGTCTGGCTGCTGCTCGCTGTGTTGACGACATGCTCGAGTAAACGCGCATGCAGGGTGCGTTTCGTTTGCCCGAAGTACCACGGCCGACAACTCACGCACATCGCCGTCGTCTCGCCTTATTTTCTCGGCTGCCTCGTCGCTGCTACAGCTAGCTGCTCGGCCCATTGGCTAAGTCAGTCTGTCGCACGGTTTTGGAATGCCTTAGTTTGATTATGCGCGAGCCTCGCGATCAACCAACCATTATCAACAACCTCAGCACGTAAACGACACATACGGAACACAACATGCACACACACATACACACACACTCAACACACTGCTCCTCTAAAACCAGCCACGGTGCAAACGAAAGCCTAAATGCAGCCAAGCTGAATAAAAGCTCGAGTTAAACAGCTAAAATGCGTTGCTGCTCATCGCGTACCCTTCCCCCATCCCCCCCACCCCCTTCCCCACGTTCGACAACAAGCTGGCTTGCTGTTATCCGAGCACCCTGCTAGCAAATTAGTTGGTGGTGTAAAGTGGTTCTAATAAACTGCCGATCGAAGCTGGGGATCCACTGACTGCTGCTCTGCTCGCTCCAACCCAGCGTTTGTAACGTTTAATCGATCGGGCGTTTGCCGCCAACATTTACAGCAAGAGGAGACACTTTCATAAACTGCGCCATATTCTACTCACAGCTAGTAAGGGGCGCTATACGCGGACTGGCTCAAACTTTAACAGACACGACAAAACAGAGTTGGTCTCGTCACGGGAATGCCCCACTACATTTTAACTGAAAGCTTTTCACACTGAATGCATGTAAACTGAATGCACCTAAATTGAAGAGCATGTAAATTGAATGCGTCTAAACTGAATTGAATCTAAAGTCAAAGCATCTAAATTGAATGCATCTGAACTGAAATCGCTTAAATGCAACTCAATTGAAAGCATCTAGGCTGAAATGCATCCAAATTGAATGCATCTAAACTGAAATGCATCTAAATTGAATGCATCTAAGCTGAAATGGATCTAAATTGAATGCATTTAAACTGAAATGCATCTAAATTGAATGCATCTAAGCTGAAATGGATCTAAATTGAATGCATTTAAACTTAAATGCATCTAAATTGAATGCCTCTAAGCTGAAATGCATCTAAATTGAACGCTTCTAAACTGATTGCATCTGAACTGAAGTGGGGTTTGGGAGTTTGTTGAACATTTCTGTAATGTGTGGTGCAGTGGCAACCTGGACCACTAAAGTGTGATCGTGGTTGGCGCTAATGACCTAGCTGTCGACGAGCCATAAAGCCTCAACCCCGCTCTCTTCTGAACTGAAATGCATCTATACTATACGATCCAAGGCTGTCATCGTGAGTCAGCCACTGACGAGCGAGAATAGCGGCTATTTAACCGTCTGAGTGGTCTAGCCGAGTCACGTGATGTGTGCGTCACGGCAAACAGCTTCTAAATGCAAATGCATCTAAAAGCACGCCCGTCATGCCATATTCAGTTAACTGTGATGACCACTGGTGAAAAAATTCAATACCTGCACCAACTGTAAGAGTTTTTATGGCTTTTTCTCTTGAAGAAGCTTCTGACTGATTGGGAGTTGAAAATGACACCCAAAACACATCTGTCACTGGTTAAGACCACTGGTGGAACAGTTCAACACCTACACCAACCGTATGGGTTTTCGTGGCTTTTCTCTTGAAGAAGCTTCTGACTGACTAGGAGTTGAAAATGACACCCAAAAACACATCTGTCACTGGTTAAGACCACTGGTGGAACAGTTCAACACCTACACCAACCGTTTGGGTTTTCGTGGCTTTTCTCTTGGAACAATTAAAACCCACACCAACCGTATGGGTTGTCACAATCCTCCCCCAACTCTTTACCTCCTTATAGCCTACTTTAAAACTGTTGTAGACTAATCATAAAAAAAGTCGAAATGAAAATCTCTCGAAACGTTAATGTTCTAGAGAATATTACAAAAATTAGAATTCGTTTGATCCAGAGAACCGGAAACCGACAATGTGAGGTGAATATAAACAAAATGGCACTACAGGGTAATTTTTTTTAATTCATGAAAGAAACAAAAATTATTGTACATATGTATACAAGTACAATTTGTAAAGGGTTTGTAAACTAGTTCCTATTTTACGGGTTTACCAGCTTTAAAGATTAGTAATAACATTTTCTGCATATCTTTTTTCTTGCATTGCGTAAGATAAATGCATTTTAGTGGATTTATTTCTTAATTTTTTCTTTTATTTATTCTTTATGAACAAACATTTAGTGCTTGTCTATGGCTCATCTTAGGAAAAGGAGATACCGATCTCGTTCCTGAAGGTATCGGCTAAAAGCATTTCAACTTAGTGGCAAAATATAATATCCTCATATTTTCCTATCCAAGTTCTCAAAGAGTCAGTGCAACTAAAATATTTATTACTAAAAATGCCGTGAGAGACTATTAGCCATATCTGATGAACGCATGGCAATTACTTGGACCGTTTATGCCCTTTTTTTTAAATTTTAAATAAAGCTATAGGGAAGTTCCACCAAAATTACCCTTAACTGTATGGCGGAAACAGATACGGTACTTCTTCCTCATGTAAATCAGGGGACCACATTTTGAAACATTAAACGGTCTCAATTACTTTGTTTCCTCATTAAGATTCAGGCATTAAATCGTAAATTTTTCATCGTCATCTCTCCAAAACAGGTTTTTGTCCGTGTATCAACCGAGAAGCGCGATCTGTCCCAATTAAAATCATAAATTTCAATCGGCATAATTGTGAAAGCCGGGAACGAGATTGGCCGAACAATCTGCAACGAAC
>JAHWFP010054671.1:37943-55023 GCA_023313725.1 Lithobius niger | reverse complement strand
GGGGGGGGGGGGCTAATTATATGGAGAGGTCAACGGTTTAATTTATTTACGACCACCACCAGGCTTTCAACAGTTTTTGGGGGGTGGACATGAAGTCTATCGTTTGAAGTAGCTCTAGCGCCAATGGCATTTGAAGACGAAAAGTATTATGACGAAATGTGGGCTAACCCAGAGCCAATGGGACCCCTGTGTGTTTTACCAGGTTGTGGGGAGAGACATCCTAATAATGGTAATCCATATAGACGATATGCTGTACGCCGCCCCTGACTCCTTGATCGACAACGTCTTACGTGAGATATGTATACACATAACCATAGTTGAAATTATGAACACCTTATATATCGGACTTCTCCTTGAGAAAACTGAACAAGGCATCTATCGCTCACAACCATCGTATAGAGCAAAGATCATTGAATCTTTCGGGATGTTGGATAGCATCCCTGCCCCAACACCTTCCTTAACAACACTAAATATCGACGATTGTGCTGCCTCCCCATTGTTGAACGACCCCCGCCAGTATCAGTCTCTCATTGGTTTTCTCCTTTTTTAGTTTCCAACACACGCCCAGACATTAGTCATTGTGTCATTAACCTTTCCCATTATAATATTTGCCCCATTCAGTTACACTGGAATGCGGCTAAACATGTGGTACGTTATCTTAAGGGAATTGCACGTTACTGCCTTTTCTTCCCTTGGGGGACATGGACTCGTCACGGCCCCTCTGATGCCACTTGGGGTATAGCACGAAGGATGCCTGCGGTTTTAATGGCCATGTTCTCAAGTTTGCCAGTTGCGTCATCAACTGGCGCACCAGCAGACAGAAGTTGATGGCATTCAGTAGCGCTGAAGCTGAGCTCATGGCTATGACGGAATGTTGCAAAGACCTTGAATGGGTTCGTGGCATGTTCATTGAATTGGGCATGTCCGCCTGCATACCAGATCCGTCACCTTTATATTCTGACAGTCGTTCTGCCATCCACCTAGTGAACTCGCTTAGCACTACGACTCGCTCTAAACATTACTCCAGACGTGTACGGTATCTATGCGATCTGATCGAGTCACGAACTGTTGTTTTATGCTTTCGGCCGGGTCACGACCTCCTTGCCGATGTCTTGACCCGTCCCGTGACCTCCGATCGCCTCCTGCGTTTTCTACCCGACCTTAATTAGTTCCCCCAGATACCTAACTTTGTCCCACTATTGTTACACTATTTGTTGAGTTAAGCAGTCATTAAGTTGCCTAGATTTACTTTTTTTCACTTTGCTTTTCTGTATTTTCTGCACTAACTTCCTACAGAGAGTGTCCCTTGCACAAATTGTCGAGGGAGGGGGGACTGTCAGGGATTGGCTTCCCTGCCACAATGTGCTCCCTCTCCTCCTAGTATCTTTCTCGGGTACATTATTATTACTACTATTATTACTACTCCACGGAGGAATCGTGCTGCAAAGATTCGTTTATATTGAGGTAATCTTCCATTAAACTCATCTTTTCGCTCTCGTTAGAAATTTGATGAATGTTCTGTTTTTTGCCGTTAATTTATTATCTCTGATGAATCCTCTTCCACTTATTTTTTTTTTTCGAATACCAACATTCTTTTTTAATATTATTAACTTTATTTTTTAGATCTCAGATGAAGTCTGACGGTGAGTGTTTCCCCATTTAAATTTATCATCTCGTTTTCTTGAGAAGTAAACCAAACATGAATGTTACGTATCTTGTCGGTAGTTACGGGAAGATAAATTAAGTTTTGAGGGGTAATTATCATCGTATAACCTGGTGGCACTCCCGGATAGAAAGCGTATATGCAAGTTTGAGTATCATCGTTGACGAAGGAAGACCCTATTATGTTGGTATGAAAGAAAATTGTATTGAGCCCCATTATGTCCATGGATTTTTGACCTTGCTGAGTTTTAGTATAAACTTCTTGAAGGAACCCCAGAACAGTTCCTAAGTTATTATCCTCCACAAACGAAACACCATAGACCGGATTATTTATAACCAAGTTTGTCTTTAAGGCATTGTGGTTTGGTTCTAAAACGATCGCATTTTTTTCGTGACCGCCTTGTTCCAACGTACACTACATAAAATTATTTAAGTCCGAAATTTCGTAAGCACCTGGAATTACCTGTACCTTGATCCAGTTCGCTCCACCGTCAATGGTGTACGAAAATTCGTTACGTGCATGTTGAAAATGCTGTAATATGTATCCAACGAGACGAGTGCCATTTCCTACTTTTTTATAGGGTTAGGGGTATCTCAGTGTTTTCAAGTTGTAGCTTAGTTCCGCACCTACGCCAGTTAGAATAAGTGAACTCGAATCTGTGACTATCTTTTTTTAATAATGCATATACACATTTTTGAGGGGTACTTCACCCAATACCCTGCCACAAACCTCCTCTGGTTTTTTTACCCTGCATCCCCTGGGTTTTATGATGTGATGGGACAGCCCAATCGCCTTTTTACCCTACTTAGAACCTTTATCTGACCAGAAATATGAGACTTTTTAGGCAGTTTACTAAAAATTCCCTTCAATACCCCAGCCATCCTTACGTTTTAAAGGTACAACTTCAGCACGATTAGTGAACACATCGAACAGCAAACAGTTGTACCTGTCATTAAGAGCGGCTAAATTCGAAAAGTCTATTAAATCTGAGAATAAGCCATCGTAAGGACCACCGACACGCACTATGTTAAGATGGAATTTACGAAAAACGGATTTAAACAGTGTGTACGTTTCTTACCAGTCTTCTGCGCCAGTCTTTAATAGATTTAGTGGGAATGGTACCGACTCCCTTTAATGACCTGAGCCAGCCGTTGAATTCCGCCAAAACTTTCCGATGACCTTGGATAAAAATAAATCTTAGATAACAGCTGGTGCATTGTAGTCATCGTAGGAAGCTTAATGGCATTTAAAAGTAATCATCACTTAAAAAACTCCTTTTCTTCTTCGCTACGTGGTGGCAAGTGAACCTGGGGCCCTAGTATCGACTTGATCGCTTTCACCACGTCCATTTCGCTTTCGACACAAAACGTAAAATACAACGTCGAATACGGTTTGAAAACACCTCATAAAGCGAGTCCCGAACCCTTCGCGAGGTTGCTCTGTCGGAGTCGGCCAACAAAACGTAAGCAGCTATTTTTAAGAGCTTTTGAACACGAGGTTACGGCACTTCCGGTACAGCGGTACTATTCTGCAACACTTCGTTGCATATGATTACGATACAGCTTGTTTCTAATTAAAAAAATTCAGTCTTTCTTGGATGCATACAATGATAAACTAGTAAATTATTACAGTTGTTCGCTGAATGCATAGACATTCATGACATTCATTTGTGTAGAATTTATCATATCAAAAACCAAAACTGGTTAAAAGGGGCCGCAAAGTTCCGAATGGTTCGGCCCTTGAAAGGAGTAATATCAACACACTAAAACATTCGCTAAGTTCATCGTACCGCTTAATAATTCAAAAGTTAAATGAAAAATAGAACATTGCTACTTTCGGTAGCAATGTTCAAGTTTTCATTTAACGTCCAAAGTATTATTCGGTGCGATTAAGTTGGCGAATGTTTTGGTGTGTTGATATCACTCCTTTCAAGGGCCGAACCATTCGGAACTTGGCGGCCCCTTTTACCAGTTTTGGATTTTGATATGATATCACTCCTTTTTTTTATTGTGTATTGACTCAACTCTACTACCGTGCAGATGAGTAATAAAGTGCCACGTCAACAAGAAATTGGTTTTCAACAATTTGCCTATAGGCCGAACCATACTCAACTTAGTCACCTCTTTATCGGCTTTAGGTTTGGTTTTAATTTTGTTGTAATTTGTTGTATTTAGTTAGTTTTGGCGTGTTGATATCACTCCTTTGAAGGGCCGAACCACTCTCAACTTGGTGGCCTCCTTACCAGTTTTTGGCTTTGTTTATTTTGCTTTGTTTTTACACTTGGTTTATTTTTCGGGGAATTGGACATGAATACAATTTCTTTGCAACGTTGTTTAGATTTATCGTGATACACTAGTGTGTGCCTAGTCGTGCACGCGTCAGTATACACGTTCTCATTGTCGGAACGTTGGCCGTCCAATGAGAGACGATGCCGACAATACTAACAATGGTTATAACAATATTTTCGTACTTACGCGCCTTCCCACGCCATCCCTGTTACGCCCCCAGTCTCCAAACCATAAAAGATACGCAGTTCGTATTGTAGTGCATCCATTCGTCATATTTCATAGCTGGAAGCCTTCCAGTTATCTCGGAATCGATGAATAATCACCCTATGGGAATTTACATGGGGATGAACGGACTAGCTAGCTAGCTAGTTGGTAACACATTTTCAACGTTATTGAGGGACAGATATTGCATTGAAAGCAGCATAAGTGGCATTCAAACACGAGTAAAAGTTTCTCAGGTGGGTCATTGCTCTCGATTTCAACACAATTTAAGCTTTTGTACCGCATTATTATTTTTCCCCAAGTACCTGAAATGTGCCCAACTATTCTTCAAGATATAAGACACGGACGCAATGGCGTCGCGCTACAATGGTTTACAATCTGGACAATTGACTTGATGTGATGTTTGTTGTGATGTTTGTTGCCTAACTTGGCGCGACACACTAGCGTGTGTTTAGATTGATCTGCTATTCGCTTGCAACAGCAATCGCTTCTAACTTTTGAATCCAATGCGATTAACAGTCATGCACAGAATCGTCAAGAGCGTCAATCTGAGTGAGTAACGGGAGAAATAAACAAAGGATCATCGGTATCATAAGGAAAAAAACGAAAACGGCTAATATCCCAGTTTTGATTTTTTGAATTTGTCGAATTAAATAGCTTTGATCAACGTTTCCAACCGTTATTTTTTTTCATAACCATGGTTCCTTGGTTGAAATAACAATAATAATATTCAATAAATACTTCGAAATCCAAGAAATTAAATTAGGACGATCATACACTGAAAGTGCTGCCACTAACATAAGTGTTATGAACTACTAGTTTACTTTTACCGAGGACTGGATCGTTTGAGGGGGAGAGGGGTGACAGAGGACACATCTGGAAACTGAATGTACCGAGGACTTTTTTTGCAAGGCAGCCGTATTAGGCACTCTTATTCCGTTTTAAATAAATACAGATGCAAACCTATATACTTGCTTTTAGGACTTATATGTCAGACTGCCTGAGCGGGGAATCGAACCCATGCCCTTTGAAACCAAAAGCTGAGGTCCTACCGCTGAGCCATACTGACACGGTATGGCTTGGTTTCAAAAATCGTGGTTCCGATTCCTTGCACAGGCAGTCTGACATATCCAAAGGGCAATGTGAATAGGTTTGCATTTGTATTTATTTAACTCTTGTTGAGCCTTTGGATTTCGATCTTTAGTCATAAGCTTAAATGCACTCCAATCGTTTTGTAAAATACGCCCCATAAACATGCAAAATATTTTAGGTTACACATATATTGCAAAGTTGCGGCAGAAATAATTAATCAACAAATGAATATATAAAAAAATAAAATCTCAGTTTATTCATTCATTTCAAGTTTAGCCTGCAAGTTTTTTTTATATTTTATTTTCTGGTGATGGCCCGAGTGTTGGTGGGAGGGGGAGAATATTTTGGGGGTCATGGCCACCCTGGCCCACCCCTAACACCGACAAGGCATGACCATAGGAAAGGGGGAGGGAACAGGAGCGAGCCAGACTTTCAACTGGGGGGGGGGGGGAACTTGAAAAAAAGGATATTGCACCAGGTTTTAACGAATTTTTTTGTGTGTTCCTTTTGCTATCTATGCCCGTCAAAATTGCAGTGACCGTTTTGCTCCAATGAACAGGCAAAAGTGATTTGGGTTGAACAGGGACATTATTTTACGATCTGTTGACATTTTTGTTGTTGGGAAGAAAAATGCATTTTTCAGGTAAAAGGGCGCCATGTGCCCCAATGTAGCTACGCTCTTGGGAGGGGGGGTGAGGGGCAGTACTTTTCGTCCTTTTCCCACCTTCTTTAAAACTATGAAGAATGGAGTATGTCAACTTTCATTCTGACCACCCTCTTCCCACGCGAAATCTGACGCCAACAGACTTAACCCTGTTGTGGAAATGACGCTTTTGGTAGAACTGGGGAAATGGGATGGGCAATGGTGCCTATCATCCCCCCTGGTCCAGTGAGGAGTTACCCCCCCCCCCCCAGGGCCCCAATATCAAGAGCGTCCGCCCCACCCAGTTTAAAAATGGTACTAGCCGTATTTCTGACTTCGACTAGGTTGGGTTTCACCCCCCCCCCCAACACATACACACTTTCGGCCATGTTATTTTCATACGCTTTATTTCTGTTCCGTCAACTGCCGGGTGCTGCAGCAAGAGCATCTACTGTTCTGTGTTTAATCAATATTTAGCCGTACATAAAATTTTAAACTAAACATATTTTTTTAAATAGTTTTCTAAATTGATGTGCTGTGTTTACTGTTGACAGGTTGTGTTGTGTTGCGGTGACTGTTGATATGTTGTTGTAGATTTAAATAATAAATGAAATGTATCGATATCCTACCCCCCCCCCCCACATGCCAGTGAGGAGTTACTACTCACTGATCCCCCGCCTTCTGGGCACCACTGGGGGAGTTGCGGAGAAAAAATTTCTCCTAACTTATGTGGAGCGGGGTGAAACCATTCTTTATTCCAAAATATAAAAAGTGTAAGGAATGAGTGATTTCGTGCCCTTAAGGAATATTGGAAATAAGCCAACAGCGAAAATCATACACTAGAAATAACGTAGTTCAGTAAGCCACCTTTATGCTCTTACGTTTCGTCGGAGTAGCATGACCCGGATTTGAACCGGCTACCCAGTTCACCCCAGTTCACTTGCATAGCGCCTTAGTCGCCATGGCCACATCCTTCACTGGGTAGTGTATGTTTTTCACTGTTGGCCTATTTCCAATTTTCCTTAGTATTATTTCCAGCGATTTATGTCTATTTATATACTCCTTTATTGAGCCTTGTGAGTGTATGGTTTGTCTTCCTTCTCCATTGACTATGGCCGAGTGAATTTTGGTCCAATGGAGCCCTGGTCACGGTTGTGACCTTAATAACGGGTTCAGTGAGTTATCTTTATAAAGCCAGTGGAGGATGTGGCCATGGCGACCAACGTGCTATGCAAGTGATCTGCGGGCGAACTGGGTAGCCGGTTCGAATCCGGTTCATGCCACTCTGACGAAACGTAAGAGCATAAAGGTGGCTTACTGAACTACGTTATTTCTAGTGTATGTTTTTTTGCTGTTGGCTTATTTCCAATTTTCCTTAGTATTATTTCCAGCGATTTATGTCTATTTATTTACTTGATGGCTTGACGGCTACTTATTTTTAGCTGAGTTGGTAGAGCATGGGTATAGCCTAAAGGTAAATAAAATACTTTTAATGGTATGGCTCATTAACGACCGGCCGATTTAGAATTTTGTTCTGCAACAAAATTGGTTATCATCGGGAGTAGAAACCATTTTCTCTCTTTTTAGTGATCGTGGATTGAATTTTTAAATAAACATTTTGGTTTTTATTTAACGTGTTGCTTCGATATATTTATCTTATTACCATTGCTACGCAATGCGACTACGAATTCACCAAGCTGTCTTCTTGCCGGGAAAATGAGCTTAGCAAGCCAACGCGGCATTGCTGGGACCGGCTTGCTTCAGCCGGCGTTGCCGTGAAAGGACACTGTATACCCGGTAATGACTTAAACCTAAAATTTATCGCCGTGTGTATGGAGTTGACAATAAATAGTTATTGAATGAAATAATAGTCCAATATTTTCGACAGGTTCTTGTATGATTACCTGACTTCTAAGTTCTGTAATTTGTTCGACATAGCTACCCGAATTGTAAATATGTGAAGATTACGACGGTTGTTATCAGCAAAGCGAGAGAATAAGGCGCTATTGTTTTTTCTTCGTTGACACTAAAAGGCAATTCGAAATGCCAAAACGACCCCTCAAACCCAGTGTCTGCAGAGGATGCGGAATTTCTCGTGAGAGTTGACAAACTTGCTGACAAATTTACAAGACTACCATTTTTGGTGGACTTACATTGTAAGCCAAGATTTTGATACGTTTTTGACGAAAAAGCTTACGTTTTGAAAATTATCAAGTAGAGACTAAGCCCCCTGATATGGGTCAGAAACGAGTTGCGTATAATCGCTTGTTGTTGTTGCTGTTGGCAGCTTACCATGATGCATGAATTGACGACGAATTCCACAGCTTCTTTTTATTCAATGTATATTTTTCATCACGTCCATGCCAGGTACATTCTTCATCTATTACTGTAGTTGCTTATTATCAGTAATTCTACCCAATACTCCTTTAACAACATTAGTACCAGGTACCACTGCGCCATCGTCATCAAGCAATTGCATTTGTTATTGTATTTAACCAGGCCACTTTTTTAAAAAATGTGAAATCCTGCCTCTATATACGAGAGCCAGGTTGGTAAAGTCAGACACAAAAGTAATTCCTACGTTTGAGGTGTCCTGTAGGGCGCGGGGTCGCCCAAAGAGAGGTTGGTGCCTGGCCCGTCATGACCGGCGCTGCGGGTGCTGGTGCAGTTATCGTTGTTGGTATCGCCACTTTATAGGGTTTTCTAAATAACGAGCATTTGCGTCAATAACGCTGTAAAGTCTGAGTACATATCTTGGCTTTCTGGTAATTTTCGTAAGAATCATTCGTTAAAACACCCTCACTGTTTTATCTAACCGGGAAAGAGGCTGGGTGTGTAAAGATTTGGAAGAGTCTTGGGAGGCGGGGGTGAGGGTGGTTGGTGTTGCAGGGATTTGGGTGGCTGGCACTAGATGCATACGTTTGAACCTTATGCATTTTCTTCTTAGCCACCGAATAATTTAGAAATGCCGTTAATGAAATGTGCACCTATGGCAGTAAAAATTAGTGCCAGCAGTCCATCGAGAAACCTGCTATTCTGCAATTTGGATAAGTGCTGTTGTTTTTTCTTGAACAAGTTTTGGTAGACAGTAATATGAGCACGTTTTTCTATTTTCTAAAATAACGTTTCTTAGAATCGCTTAGAAGGCATACGACCTTTAAGAATGTTTAAAAATAAGAGCTAGATGATGTTTTGCAGTTTAGGGCAATCTAACAACACATTCTTGATGCTGGGCTTGATTTTCTTCGAATGCAGTAACATTAACAGAGGAAAAATTATTTAACGTTATTTAGCACCTCATTAGGCGTTGTTGAGACGGGTGTACACGTTTAATGTCAGTTTAAATATATTGTAACGAAAATGAGGAGCATCAAACGTACTAGGGTGTAGATTGACAAAAAGAAAATTATACAGTTGTTGAGTTGTGTCTTTAAATAGCACGAGCGTGAATTTAGGGGATATGCCGACCTGTCCTTCATCCCTCGAGTTTTTAAAAAGGAAAAAGTATTGTGTATACAACGATGAAGTTCTTAGTGAATTCTGGAAGAAATTGTGCACAACACAAATCAAACTAATTCCGCAGTGGTGCGTTCCATTCACTATAACATCATTAAAAAAATCGGTATGCAAAGCATGCAGGAAGTCATCAACAACTCAAAGGCACCCACTAGGAAGAGTATCGTACACCTCTCCATTAAAACCGTTATGAAATGTTATTGGCACTGGACACTCACCTTTAAGCGCTTTGAATTTTGTCTTGATACTCACTGTAACAGTAAAAGGCTGACGTCAGTGTGGAAGTGATGAGCTCTTGAAAGCGAAGTATTAAGTGAACTCTTCCCAGCAAAAGTTGAACAAGCAAAACTTTAATTACTGGGATGAAAGACAAACGTCCATTACTTACTACCGATGTCTTCCTAGCAGTGAGAGGGTTTATAGCATGAAAATCCAAAAAAAGATTGGTTTAACAACATTGTAAAACATTTTTATTTTGTTTGAAACAATCTTTTCCTATTTTTTACACGAGTTGCTCCAGTTCAGCTGTTGGCAACGGTTGTTGTTGTATGTAATTGTTCATTATTCTAGCTGCTAAATATGGGTAGAAGTGACAATGGTGTAACAGGAACGACTCTTCGACATCGAACATACTGCTAGCATAACGGAGAACAGCTCCCTTATATGTTATTAAGGAATAATATCAGAAATTCGACGCATCATCTAGTTTGCCACGATTTTGCCATCAGTAACGCTGCGAACACCCCACAAATGAATTGCTCTAACATGTGGCCTAAACTGTGAAAAGTACTCCTAACGCGTGATATGCAGATTTTAAACTTAAAAAACTGCAGTGACACTAAATTATTAAAGTTTAACAGCAAGGGTTTCATGCTACGTACCACTTTGTCCACTCGATGACAAATCAAAGCCTCCAAATGTTTAATTTCATGAATTTCAAACAGAAGAAGAACCAAGGTATGTGTGTATTGTACTGTATCATAATTACACTATGGCGTTTTCTAGTCTCATTAAAAATGTATTAAACGATCCTTTAACGTAGCAGTAAATCGTCCAAAGACTTCAGGAATAGTCATCATTAACACAAAATAATGTTCGTTTAGCGCTGCAACACCAGCAAATCTAATACCACGTTTATGTGCATCCCGCTAACACAAACCTATGCTATGAATTGGGGTAGTACATTCTTTGTGCTTTCACTTCAGCGTGACGACGCGTCTCGCATGCTACGTAAAACCTTATACATACAGGAAGCTTTGAGTGGAGCAACCAACTAGGTAGCACTTCTTGAATAGCACTGTTGCGTAGTCTTCATCTTTTATGTTTTGTAAGGGATCAATGTCTTTGATGTACAAGGTTGATAAAGAGTTTCGTCTTACAGTTTTGATAGTGAACTGGGTTATTTTAGGTTCACGTGCTGGCACTATAGTCTTTCAGGGAACTGGGCACGAAATCATTGTAAACTATTGTCGTGTGTCTCACGAAGCAATACAGCCCTGATGAACGAACGATAACACAAAAACTATCGATAGAGTAATCATCGGTAAAAGTCAGAATATCATTTCATTAAAGTACCATCTTGCACCGTAATACTGAACATACAGCAAAGTGTCATCTCGGGTGCTTTAGGCACACGCTTGTGGCATTTAAGGGGCCGATCTCCCGCAATGAGTGGTGCGGGGGGGGGGGGGATTGAGGCTTAATGGCGCGTCGACAACTTGGTCATTAGCGCCAACCTCAGTCACAGTGCAGTGGTCCGGGTTGCCACTGCACCACACATTACAGAGATGTTATTCAAACCCCTAATCTAACTCTTGTCATACATCTGTACCTCCTGCAAAAATTGAAAAACACCGGACAGGAGGACAGACTTATCGCCCAACTGACGCGCAATGTCATGCGGAAGATGGAACCGACGACGAACACCATCAAGATGGCGACAATCAACAAGTAAGTGCCGGACCGTAAGTGGCCGTCGACACCAAGAACATTCAGGAGGGTCAACCCCCCGCAAAAGGAAACAGTGAATACGTCGGGTGTGACCAATTCGCAAACGGGCCAACACAACCTCCTCACGGCGACTGCGGCGACACGCCGAGTGCCACTCCTCGACAGTGCCTTTAATGGCCCGTAACTTATTACCGTCCTGTCTGTCCCACAAGGTTTGCCAAAAAGCGTGTAACCTCAGACGCAGAGTTGGAAAGGCATCTGAGGGAACAAGGCTGAGATCCCTACTGAGAGGGCCAGAAAGGGCCCCTTTCGCAGCAGTATCAGCTTGTTCATTCCCTGCTATCCCAACATGGCCCAGGATCCAGCAGAAAAGCACGGTTTTCCGCTGGCCAGGCAAGCGGGAAAGCAAAGCTTGGACACTTTGTGTCAAGGGGTTCCGAGGATTGTAATTCGCCAAGGACTCCAGGGCACTCATGGAATCACTAAAGACAATGAAATGCGTGCCCTGAAGGTCA
This sequence comes from Lithobius niger, assembly GCA_023313725.1. NCBI lineage: Eukaryota > Metazoa > Arthropoda > Chilopoda > Lithobiomorpha > Lithobiidae > Lithobius > Lithobius niger. Next base: position 43,134 of record JAHWFP010054671.1, on the reverse strand, counting down.
AGGATCCATTCCACCGCCAAACCCAGAGCCAAAAGCTCTGCAGATAACACAGAATAGCCTGATGGAAGGCGATGGGCAACCGTTACACCCTTACACACACAAGCACACGCCACGCCAACGTCGGACTTTGACCCATCAGTAAACAGGCGCTGATAACCGGCGTACTGAGAACTCAGCCGCCGGAACTCCTGTAAGTACCTTGCTGGTAGAGTGGAACCCTTCGGGAGGGACGCCAGAGCGAAAATGAAAATGCCACTTGGGACAAGCCAAGGGGCTACTGGCATCCCCCCAAGCCTCAAGACGCTGGGCATTTCAAAGGCTATCTCCTGACAGGACTGCTGGAGCCTATCGCGGAAATCACCCTTACCCACCCTGCGTCTACCGACTCGCAAGTCTGGCCCAAAAACCATGGACCAAGCAGGACTGGATTCCACAGCACGTAAACGCACAGCATACTGAATGGCCAGCTTTCGCCGACGAATGGCCAAAGGTGGCTCCGAGGCCTCAGCATAGAGGCTGACCACTGGAGAAGTTCGAAATGCCCCAGTCGCCACACGCAGGCCACTGTGATGCACAGTGTCCAACATCTGGAGAGTCGAGTCACTAGCCGAACCATACACCATGCACGCATAATCAAGTTTGCTGCGGACAAGGGCTCTGTAGAGGCGCAACATGGCAGTGCGATCGGCACCCCATGAAGTGCCCGACAGAACCCGCAAGATGTTAAGTGCCCGCAAAGACTTGTCTTTAAGTTGGCGCAAGTGTGGAAGCCAAGATAACCTGGAATCGAACACCAGACCCAGGAAACGTGCCTGTGGGACAACAGGAATCTGCGCCTGGCCCAAGTACAGGCAAGGATCTGGATGCAGCGTTCGTTGGCGGCAAAAGTGAATGCACACAGTCTTGTCCGGAGAAAACCGGAAACCATTACTGACCGCCCAGGTCTGGACTTTGTTAATCGCCAGCTGTAGCTGCCGCTCGCAGGTCTGCATGCGAGCTGCCCGAAAGCGCAGGCCGAAGTCATCGACAAACAATGACTGGGGAACAGCAGCTTGCTGAGCAATGGGGTTGATCCCAATAGCAAACAAGATGACACTAAGAACACCTCCTTGAGGCACACCATTCTCCAAGACAAACGGGCGGGAAAGAGTAGCCCCGACACGAACACGAAAAGAACGGCCTGAGAGGTAAGCGGAAAGCAACAGTGGCATCCGTCCCCTCAAGCCACAGTTATAGAGATTACGGAGAATCCCATAACGCCAGGTCGTATCATAAGCCTTCTCCAAGTCAAAGAAAACCTGAACCAGATGATGACGCAGGCGAAAAGCCTCCCTCACATCTGATTCAAGGGCAACTAGATGATCGATAGTTGACCGGAACCGTCGAAAGCCACACTGGGACGCAGATAAGAATCCCCGTGATTCCAACACCCACACCAACCGCTCACTGACCATCCGTTCCATAAGTTTACAGACACAGCTAGTCAGAGCGATTGGGCGATAACTGGAAGGAGAAGTAGGGTCTTTGCCCGGTTTTACAATCGGGATGACCACTGCTGTCTTCCACGCTGCTGGAATAGAGCCCTCTGCCCACACACGGTTGAACATCCCCAGCAAGAACTGCTGGGAGGCAAGGGTCAGATGTTTCAACAGTTGATAGTGAACATCATCAGGCCCCGGGGCGGAGTCATGCGACTTGGACAAAGCTGAAACAAATTCCTGCCAGGTAAATGGTAAATTGTACTCCTCTAGCCCATCGGAGCGAAAGTCAAGAAAGCGAGCCTCTCCTCTACGCTTAATCCCGAGGAAACCAGGATCATAATGGTCATCACTCGAGACCCGCGCAAATGCAGACGCAAGACAATTGGCGATATCTGGCACAGAAGAGATCACGGTATTCGCCACCTTCAGCTGTGATCCTCCCCGAGATCTGGCGCACCTTCCGCCACACTTGCTGAGAAGGCGTGGAGCACGTGATCGACGAAACATAAGCTGCCCACGAAGCACGTCTGGCCTCACGGATGACATACCTGGCACGGGCACGACAGCGCTTAAACGCTACAAAGTTGCCAGTAGTCGGGCTGACCGTGAATGCACGCAACGCTCGCCGGCGGGCCTGAATGGCCTGCCCGCAAGCAGGCGTCCACCACGGAACAGGAACCCGCCGCGGCTGTGTGGACGTACGCGGGATAGTAGCATGAGCAGCAGCAAGGACCACATCAGTGAAATGAGTGGAAAGTTCATCCACATCCACAAGGACAACACAATGGGGAGGTGATCGCTTCCATGCAGATCGGCAGTGACAGCCCAAGTGAAGTGAACTGGGATGGCCAGCGAGCAAAAGGCTAAGTCCACCGCTGACCAATTGCCCGTTGCCAAGTTACAGTGTGTCATGGCTCCATCGTTCAGGATGCAAACGGACCCCCTCCGCATCCACTCCTCAAGGATCCTTCCCTTGTTGTCAGTATTAGGTCCTCCCCACTGGACATGGTGGCTGTTAAACTCGCCCAGCAAGAGGAACGGGGCAGGAAGCTGTCGAACCAGGTCCTCCAGGTCACCAACCCCAAAGACCTCATCCGGTGGCAAATAAAGCGAACAGACAGTAATATCCAATTGGAAAGAAACTCGAACTGCTACCGCCTGAAATCTAGTGTGCAGAGGCACACTGGCATGCGGCTGAGAGTGTTGAACCAGCACTGCAACACCACCATGTGCACGTGGCACAGGGTCTGCATCCAGACGGTAGACAGAGTAACCCCTAACAACCGGATTATCCGACGCCTTAAAGCAAGTTTCCTGAAGGCAGCAGCACAGAGGTCGCCAATGCGACAAAAGCAGCCGCAGCTCTTCTGCATGGGTCCGACAACTTTGACAGTTCCACTGAACGATGGTACGCGCAGGCATTAGGGCGGGCTTAAGACAACACCATCCTCCTCAACTCCTCCTCTGGGCGATCCGAAAACATCTGAATCCTCACCCGAATCAAAAGATGGAGTGAGGTTCAGAACAAAGTTGTCCTCGGAAGGAGGAAAAAGTTCCGGAGAATTAGAACAGGAAATCTCTTCCTGCTCCATGGGCAGAGTAGCATCACAAAGTTGAGGGGACGCAATGGACCCCTCAGCAAGCTGGCCGTTCAACGAACGTTTCACCGTCTCTCCCGGTGGAGACGTCTTCACAGGCGGAGTTGAGGCTTTACCAGCAGAAGGCTTCTTCTTCGACGGCTTCTGTGGCGCACTCCGGGCAGGCGGAGGCTTAGCCGAAGCCTTCACCTGCCTGGGAACAGTTAGAGCATCAGGAACAGGAACAGTAACAGGAGCAGAAGCAGAAGCATTTGCAGGCTGGGCAGATGTCGACGGCACGGCAGCAACCGGGTCTGAAGGACCCAAAAGACCCTGCAAAGATGGATGTTGCTGGGTCAACAAAGTAACAAGCATGCCCACCGTCCTCGTCAAAGACCTGAGCTCAGCGCGCAAATCCGCCAAATCAGCAGACTCACTAACTGGGCCAGGCAATAACGCACCGCACACCTGGGCAAAAGAACGTGTTAGCGTCGGCGCCGATAGTTTGGCTTTCTTCCGGGCCTCTGAGTAGGAAAGCCCGTCCTTAACCTTCAATTCCTGAACACGACGTTCCTCAACATAAACATGGCAGTCCCGTGAAGAGGCCTGGTGCTGACCACCGCAGTTGACGCAGCGCGCCGGGGCAGCACAATCAGTGCCCTCATGGGTTGCCTGAGCACAGCTAACACAGGTTGGCTTAGCCTTACACGAACCGCTCGTATGACCAAAGTGTTGACAGCGGTAACACCGCATTGGGTTCGGGACATAACATCTGACCTTCAACCGCAGGTAACCGGCAGTAATGTGCTGCGGTGCAACCGGCGAATCAAAGGTCAGGAAAAAGGTGTCAGTTGGCTGGGCACCATTCTCGCCTTTCCGCGTCAAACGCCGAACGGCCGTAACGCCTTGTGACTTGAGTTCGTCCAGGATGACATCATCACTGAGACCCCTCAAATCAAAGCACGTCACGACCCCCTTACTGCTATTTAAGGTACGATGCGGCTCCACACGCACCGGGCAAAACCCCAGTGCACTTGCCTTCAAAAGCCTTTTTGCCTGAGCATCGTCCGCAACCTCCACAAGGTATCCCCCAGCACGGAGCCGAGAGACACCCTTCGGATCTGAACCACAGATCCCCTTTAGCGCTTTGTGGACAGCGAAAGGACCGAGTTGTGTAACATCTCGGCCCTCACCTGTCACCACCAGGAACTTCGGGACTTGGTCCCGACTCTTACGAACGTCTGGCAATTGGGCACTAGGCCCAACCATCTCAGGTTCCCTCCTCTGGCGCTTGCTAGTGCGGCGAGGAGGGGAAGAATTTTTGGGGGAAGAAGATTTTGTGGGGGAGGGGAGGGAAGAAGTTGCCATAGAGAGCAAAAAGAAGTCGCGGCGGCGCGCTCCCCAGAAAAGAAAGCCCCGCGCGGCACTCGGGTGATGCAGGGCCGGAAGCCGCATATCCAGGGCCCTGCACCAGGAAGCTAACACCGCCGTCTATCTCGGTGAGGTGGCAGCCTAAGCATGCCGAGAGGCGAGGCCACCAAGGAAGCCGTACACACCACCTCCCTCGATAACCCAAACAGTTCGGGTCCGTGATGCAGATGGATACAGCACAAGCCGCCTCCCCACATCGACAGGACCCGAAAGGTCATAGCCGATTGACCTTAGGCCGGCTCGCCCAGGCCACCCGTCCTCCGGAATAAGGAGCCAAAGCCCGAAAGCCAGGATCTCCGCCTCCACGGATTACTAGGTTGCAGCACACGGCCAACATGCTGGGGGATGAGGATGAAAAGCCCAGTGGCCGGAATGGGCAAATCGGAATCAAACCCAAAAGGGGATTCAAACCGCCAAACATCCTCTAAGCAACCACCCCGGGCCCGGTTTGTCTGGATGTCCCTTCACCTCTTTATGACTAGTGCTCGCGACGGGTGTTAAACCTGCCCGCCATACACACCGTAGGCGCACTTGCACACCGTAGTGTTGAGGTTGCTAGTGTTAAAGACGGACCAAAAACCCTCCGCCATGCAGACCCTTGGCACACTAGCAGACCGTGATCTTGGGTTCCCTTTTAGTCGCCTTCTACGACACGCAGGGGTACGGTGGGCTTATTCTACCCCCAGCCCACAGGGGGTAGAG